>QLTV01004096.1:284525-301222 GCA_003457575.1 Thermophis baileyi
TCGCTTCGGCCGGGAGCCGCTGCCCGCTCGCCAAGTAGGGGGAGCCGAGCGCCCCGCCGACCCCGGGCAGCCCCGCGCTGGAGGAGGAGGAGGAGCGGCCCCGGGGCTCTCGGGCGCCTGTCCGCTGCTCTGGCCAGCCCGCGGAGGTTGGGGCATCCCCTCAGCCGCCCCCCCCCAAGAGCAGCCGAGTCTGAGCCTCTTCCCCATCTGCCACTTGGGTCCAACACACCTGGCCATTGGCTTGGCTTTCCCTGCACTGAAAACTTCTGGCAGGACTCCAGGATGGGGGTCAAAGGGGGCTTGGGCTGAGCCCTTCGAAGCCAAAAAGGGCCTCTCAGAAACCATCCGGCTCCAACCGTGTCTCAGGTGGTCCTCCCAGGGAAGGGCAGCTCCGGAGACCCTGCCTGACTGCTCCTTCTTGGCCTCTTGTAGCCAGATGTTCAACTGCAAGCACAGCCTCATTTCATGGCTGGACCAGTGCAGTAGACTTTACTCTGAGCAGCTCCTTTAGAAACCCACTTTAATGCAGGTTTGTGGCCAGGTGCCGACAAGTGAAGGCCAACTCTGCAGTCGCCCCTCTTCAAGGCTTGCAATTGGTTGCTTCTGCGGAGCCTTCATGGCCCCTCCTGCTTAGCTCTTTGGGATGACCTGCTCCAGGTAGAATTACTTGACCCTCACTTTAGACCCGTGAAGGCAACTTGTGTAACTTCCACGGAAGTAACAGGGCAGGAAACTTTCTTTCCCTCTTAGCCGGATAGGAGAACAATATTCTCCCACCAGGCAATCAAACCTTCATTTCTCTGTGTATTGGGGGGGGGGGGATGCTGTTGCCACACCTTACCCGCTGGCCTTATAGTCTTGTGTTTCTATGCTTGTTCTACAAACAGAAACCTAGAATTTAGGTAATAAAAATCACATGATCACTATTGTGTATCCACCTGGTCCTCAGAACCATGGTTTGCCACTTTTTCAGTCACTCATTTTCTGTTCATTCAGCCCCCTCCCCTTATGACAAATGAGGGCTCGTGTCAGAGTGCCATTATGCTACACTACATCTTGTTTGCTGTTGGCAGCCTGCCATTGAAAGGGGGTGGAGGGCATTGGGTATATGAGAGCGAGGGTTGCCAGGGGATACCATGAGGAAACGAAACCAAGCCTCAGATTCGTCCCATGAGAAACTCTGGCTGCTTCAAGGACCAGGGAGGAATGCCAGCTGCAGAGACAGGGACTGTTTCCTAAAACAATTTGTTAGCCCCTAATTGGACGCTTCTTGATGGGGGCGAGGGTGGAGGGGGACATGGAAAGGGTAACCATATACACTGGGCAGGAAAACCTCAAATCCAGCTTCGCTCCTTATGGACCAGGAGTTTTTCTTTTCTAACTGGCCAAGTTGGGACAGCCAACAGCTGGACCCCACCATTCAGCAAAGGACCCCCACACTTCTATTGCAAACCACAGCACCACTTGCGCAAGTGAACGGGTCCTCAAAGGGCAAAATGAAGCCTGCTGAGCTGGAAGTCTGCGAGGAGACCGACGCAACAGCTGGCTGCCGTGGGCACTGGATGGGGGCCTGGCTGCAGAAGCTGGCACAGCCCAAGCAGCCCTGCCACACTGGGTATGGCTTCCCCATGCCAGCAGGAGTCTCCCAAGATCATGGTGTTTGTTTTTTTTAAAAAACTTTATCAAAATAGAATGTATACACAGCAACAGTCTGACAGGAATAGAACTACACCCTCTGTGAACATGCGATTAAAAAGACTTCTTCAGCACCCAGGACAGAGGTGGGTTCCTACCGGTTCTAACCAGTTCTTTAGAACCGTTAGTAAATTGGCGATGATGTCACGGAGCCAGTTCTGTCGGTGTCTCCATGGGTGCCGCCATCTTGGATTTTGCTTCTGCGCATGCGCAGAAGCTATTTTTTTATTGCTGCGGGTGCACACACAAAGCGCGCACCCGCGCACCCGGTGCGACCCTGAGCGAACCGGCAGCAAAAGGATCCAGAACCCACCCCTGACCCAGGAGAGTCTGTACTCCCAGCTGAAGGTAGGGCTTACTCGGGCAACTTCTGCTGTCAATGAAACTGCCTTTTCTCAGTCAAGACAGTCATCCCACAAGCAAAGAGAAGATATACCAAGAGGAGGAGGAAGGTGCAGGCCGCTGGCCCAAGGCAGAACCAGGAGGCCATGAAGTAAACGATCAGTATGGAGAAGAGAGTCCTGTAGCTGGCCAGAAACCTCAAGCTGACTCTCGGCTGCTGAATCCGCCCCGAATGCCACTTGGTGCGTGGGCTGCGCTGGGAATTGGCCACCAGAGACGGGTTGGTAAGGTGATAGCGGCAGAAACTGCCAAGGAAATCTTCTCTGGCACAGAGCCTCTCCATCTGACTTCCAAACTAAAAGGGACCAAGATGAAATCAAATCAAGATGGGGGAAATGAGATTGAACCCTTAGCGCGAAAGCCAAATGGGCAGACAACCCCCTCGCTCAGGGATGGCTAATTACAGAATTTGCTGCCACAGCAAACCGCTTAGCCAAAGAGTCCCCCGTGGCCTTGTCCAACACGCCAAGGGCTTCTAGTCCTCACAATGAGATGCCAGCCTCATGTAGATCTAGACCCTGGCGGTTGGGAAGAGGCCAGTCTGGAGGTGCGTGGAATGCGAAGGCCAAGGGAAGAAGGGCCGCTCGATGGCCTGGGAGCCCAGAGGTCCACTTACGCGTTCGTTAATAGCCAAGGACAGCCGGAAAAGCAGACGGACCAGGGCGGTGCTTTCGTAACTTCGGATTGGCTGAAGCTCTGGATCACCCTGGTACTCTATCTGGAACTTGCGCAGGCCGTTGATGATCTAGTGCGAGAAGGAAAGCCCTGGATCTTGAGACCGAGTCACAAAAAGACAGACCCATCCTCCATCCCAGAGGGACCCCTCAGCCTCCCAGCTGAGCTTGACAACTGTGTTAATTAATTACATCCTCCTCACACAAGTTTTCCCGTAATTTTTCCAATGAAATTATTTTTAAAAAATGACTTTCAGACAAACCTTCCTATAAAGCAACCTCAAATCTCCAAAATAGCCCTACACCAAATGGCATCATAGGTTACTGACCCCCTGCCTCCTGACTGTGGGCAAGACAGCCGGTCAATGTCCTGGATAATGACCCTTCCTTTGGGCCCACCTAGACCTCCAGCAGGGCAGATCTTCTCTTCCAGCAAAGGTCTAACTCTCGGTAATTCAGTGTTTTGTTTTGTTTTACTATTCCCTGCTTTCTTCACCCTTCAACAGTGTTTTATGTTGTGCACAGATATCTGTACCAGCAGAAGTGTGAAAATATTCAGTCCCAAGATGATACTGAGCTCCGATTATTGTAAACCACAGAAACGTATATTTTGTGGACTGTATACTGATTTGAGACAAATTTTTATTTATTTATGTTTCAGCCAGAATGTTTAAATCATGTATATTCAAGCGTTCTCTCATCTGACTTTGGGCTCCTGGTAGTTCTGGTGGTAGCCAAATTTCTGGTTGACATGCTGGAAAACGCTATTTTCTGAATAATTTGTTTCCCATGCAATGTTAAAATGTATGTCATTTTCTTTTCTTATGTTTGTTCTTGAGCCCTTTCAATGTAACAAACAATCTACATAGTTACCAATAAATGTATTAATTTTACCAGGCACATAAAACAGTCATTTTGGAAAAAAGGAAATGTGACTCCCTCAGGGATGGAATCAGAGTAACTGAGCCGCAGAGTACAACAAGAGGGAAAGTGCTTGGCCTCAGTGACAAACTGAATATCAGCACCTCACCAGGCTCTGTGCAGGTGATGGACCACTGGGAGAACAGCCTGCTGGACCGAATGGGCCAGGGTCAATCTATCAGGGCCCTGCTTACATTCTTATGTGCACAACTTCCTCAGCAGGTCACTGGCCTACCTGGTATCTCCCAAGAGGCGTGAGCATTAGCCCATCTTCGTCCTCAATGCAGTCTGGCAGCAACTTCTTCCCGTTCTCCTCTGGAGCCCCTGCCCTGTTCAGGATCAGCTGGCTCAGCTGGGCTTCGTTCAACTGGCAAGCATCAAAACAGGACACCCCTATCTATTACACGTTAATTGCATTGTCACATGAGCAAATGTGGGAGGCCTCGAAACGCAAGATGTCATGGTTCTCACATCAGTCCTCCTTGTACTGTAAAACCAACAATTGTCTCAGAATTTGGGGAATTTGGACCCTGACTCAGTGGAAAGGTTACCACAAACCGTTCTCTCCCTCTAGAAAATATATATTGGCAACTTGAATGGTGTTCTTTCTCAAAATCTCTTCTGTTAATTAAACTGAAAAAGCTGCAAGAAAAACAAAATGCAGCCAAAGGGAGGCTTCACTCTGCTGGAATGCTTTAGCAGCCACTCACCTGCAGAGAAGGGGCAGCCCTCCCCCTCCCCCTCCCCCTCCCAGGACAGACCAGGAAAGTCCCAGGAGCTCCGTGGGTCAAAGCAGCGCAGAAGCCTCAGAGGCCTCTTCTTCAGCTGACCTCTCCAGGGATGCCCACAAACTGAGGGCTGGAACAGGCGAACCCGTGTTAACCAGCGGCCAGGGGCTGAGCTGGATTCGCAGCACTGACTGGGGCTCTAGAAAGAGCCTAAAGAAGTCCGATTCCTACCCGAAATATCTGACATAAGTATTCCAGGGCTTTCTCCAAGTATTCATCCGTTTTTCGTATACTCTCTTGCCCCATTTCGTCCATGTCGTTCCCCAGGTAGGAGCCGTTCAGGTCGCTCGAGCCAAACCAGAACCAGGAGAGGAAGGACTGGCCGGGGCCAGCCTCCGCCGAGCGGTCCGAGAGGGACCTGGCCGATTGCTGGGCCTGGCCGATCAGCTGGGCCAGTCGCAGCACCTGGACGGGAGAACGCCAGAGTCAGGGCAGCTCAGAAGACGAGCAGCCTCAGGCCAAGCCAAGAGCCAGGGCCCCCCTCCGGATAGGAAGGAAACCAGGATGCAGCTCCTCTTCCCAAATGACTGATTTCTGTATGTCTGCATCTCTTATTACTATTATTATTATTATTATTTGTTAAATTTATTTGCCGCCCATCTCACCAGGGGGCTACTCTGGGCAGCTTACAACAATAAAATGGGGAAAATGTAATAACAATAGGAATAAAACAATAAAAATTAACATTGGAAGTGCGGAGGGGGAGGTGGGGTCAGCAGCCTCCTCCAATGATGGACTCCCCGGTTGCCTCCCCAACCCAACGAGCAGAGTCAGGCCTTCGGGCTCCTAGGGAAGCCAACCTCACCCGGGGAGGGCAGAACATCCCAGAGGGCCGGTAGTGCGGCAGAGAAGGCTCTTCTCTTGGATCCCGGCAATCGGAGTTCCTTGACCGATGGGATCTTGGCAGGCTGCTTCTGCCGGCAGGAGTAGGGTGGGCTTGTCTTGGCGGATAAGAGGTTCAAGTTAATCTGGCCCTGTGCCATTGGGGGGCTCTGGTGCAACAGGCCTGGCGTTTATGCCAAAGAGCCACAGTTCTATTGATGGAGGGGCTTCCCCGTCCACTCAGCAGTGCCAACCAACCTACCAGGTTTCTGACTTCTGTCCCAAACATCTGCCTGTACTGGAGGTCCTGCCCTTCGAGGCTGTAGACGTGGCTTTTCACTTTAAAGGAGGCGTCCATGATGGTGGGAGCCCGGCCTGACAGGAAACTGCCTCCCAGCGAGGGAGTCAGGAAGAGGCGGTGCTGGCGGTGGGGAAGGCTCAGATCGGCTTCCAGGAAGAGCTGCTCTGCTGCACAGAGAGATGGGAATGGCCGGCCGGCCTCAGGCCTGGGAAAGCCCCTTCTGGCCACCATGGAAAGGGGCTGCTTCCAAGCCCCGAGGAACTGGGAGGGGCTCAAGCTCTGGCGTGGCCGCCCTGCAGCCCAGGTGCGCTCTGGGGTACCGTGTATCAGAAAGGGGTCTAGAAGAATCCCCAAAGTGCCCTCCCCCGACGCTGCACTGGTTCCAGCCACAGAGAAGGTGGGGTGGGGGCGTTTCTTACTTCTCTGGATCATCTCAGCCAGGTGGGGCTGAGCAAAAACCTTGGCCACCCTGAACACCATCAGGGCGTTCTTGGGGCTGACCAGGTCTGTGCGGAGAGCTCGGTTCAGAAAGCTGACAAAGAGCTTTGTGTAGAGCAGCAGGTTCTCCTGGACAAAAGGCTCCCTTTAAGAAAACAGCCAGCAGAAAGCATGGTCAGTGGCTTTCCTGTCCAGCTCAGAGGCACCCAGGACAATCAGCTCCAGCAAATCCGGGTTACACAGGTGTGGCCCTTCCTGGCACTGCAGAGAAGACCGGGCACCTGAAAAGCTGAGCAGGGCTGCAGAAAGACCGTCACACTTACAGAGACATTTCCATGGGCCCCAATGCCCCCATGTAAGCAGCAACGGCCAGGGCTGGAGAGAAGGGTGGCCAGAAAAACACCCTAATTCCCCCCCATACGCTCCTGCTGTGACTCAAAGACAGCGCAGCCACACCTGTTGCTGCCTCCAGTGACCTTGAATGAGCTCACCCAGGCAGCCGCTGGAGGGGCCCCCCCTCTACCCAACCCGCCTTATGCTGGGGGCAAAGGCAGCTGGCCAGATCTGCAGGGGCTCCAAGGGCCCCAGCCCAGGACGCACCATTTCTCTGATACACTACGAGGTGGGGCCTCTACGCTTGGCGGCTGTTTCTCCGGTGCGTATCTCCAAGGCTGTAAGTAGCTTAACCACATCTCCAGAACCTGCAGGAACAAATGGGGTGTTTAAATGTATGTCTGCACTTAAAGCTTTCTTCATCAACCATGTTGCGAAGTTATGGTTAGGGATACCAACATCCATCCCACAAAGTGGATGGGGCTACAAGGTAGACCAGATGTGGACACCAAAAGTTATGAATACTGAAACTACTTTGATTACATGTAGGCTTATGGTAATATGGAATAGGACAACTCGCTGTGGCCAACTCACCATGGGACAGTTCAACAAAGCAATTTAATTATTTAAAATAATTAAAAAGATTATTTTAAGTTTTGTCATTCACATTTCATTTTGTCCCTCCTTTTTTAATGATTCTATTCCATCATTTCTTCGATATTAGTGTAACTCTTATCCCGCGGCGAGTTGGCCGTCAGCGTTGTCCTAGACCAGTGGTTCTCAACCTTCCTAATGCCGTGACCCCCTCCCCGCCCCCCTCCCCACGTGTGCGCGTTGCCAGGCGAGAAGCAATGAGGTGACAAAGGGGGCATGGCACCAAGATGGGCTAGCACACGCGGCCCTCCCGGCGGCGCCTGCGCATTCGAGGGCCACCCGTGCATCACACCATCCCCGGGTACCCGTATGTGGACGGATAGAGGAGCGGTGTCTCGGTTCCTAAGACCATCGGAAATATGTGTTTTCCGATGGTCTTAGGCGACCCCTGTGAAAGGGTCGTTCGACCCCCAAAGGGGTCGCAACCCAGAGGTTGAGAACCGCTGTCCTAGACCCATAGTAACAGGATCTTGGACTTTGCTCCCTTCCTCTGTTGCCTTTACCATAAAGAGAACGAAGCGAGATCCAATGAGATGCTTTCTCAAACTCCTTGCTTTGGCCTGAGATTCCTCTTATCTGCCTGCTGTCTTTCTCCTCTTCCTCAGTTATTCTCACAACTGCCTCATGTTAGATAATTATCTCATCGTAGTAAACCAGGCTCTTGAAAATCATTTGAAGATCATTAGAGCCGAGGTGGCGCAGTGGTTAGAGTGCAGCACTGCAGGCTACTTCAGCTGACTGCTAGCTGCAGTTCGGCGGTTCAAATCTCACCGGCTCAAGGTTGACTCAGCCTTCCATCCTTCTGAGGTGGGTAAAATGAGGACCCAGATTGTTGGGGGCAATATGCTAACTCTGTAAACCGCTTAGAGAGGGCTGTAAAGCACTATGAAGCGGTATATAAGTCTAAGTGCTACTGCTGTTATTGCTATTGAATATGTCAATATCTTGTTCAATTATATTCCCAACATTGGAATTTATCTATCTGTTAATAAATTTGGACTTACCATACCACCTACAGAATTGCTAAAAGGGTTGTCAAGTGTCCCTGGAAACACTGGGGTACCCCATGAAAATGAACAGTGTCAACTCTCTGCCTTTTGAGGGACACTCTACTAATGTGAAGGAAAGACTCCACACTGCCCTTTTGTAGGGCCAAGATTTAATTAACGGTTTCAATCTGGATTGCAAATGTTATATGCCATGATAGTTATTGCATTTCCTCGGGTCCCTTCTTTGTTTTGTTCACTGTTGTTAGCTGCATTTTCAATAGTCATTTCTCTCATTCCCTCATCTTAACTTCCAATACAAAACTTGCTAGTTTCCCCTCTTTTGGCTCTTTCAATTATATTTATGGTATATAGATCACATATTATTACTTTAATGAATAATCAGCTGATATGTAATTTAATAATTTCTCTTTATGTGATAAATATCAGTAACTATACTACTGATTATTATTAGTATTATATAGGATAATTCACTGTAGAAGCTAAGAGTGATATTTTTAATAATCTTGGGGTGTTTTTTTTAAACACCACTATTATTTTACTGAGGCTGTGCAACCTGATCCTGCTTTACAAGGCATGGCAGCCCTTCCAAGACTTCCTAGAAATTAGCAGTACTAATTCCATCAATGCTCTGAAATTCAAATCCTCACCCCGAAAGGACAAATACGAGCACAACCAACATCCAAATGGTACCTACAGCTCTGAAAGACGCATCCAGAGGCCAGTGACCAAAGCAGTGCTGAAGAAATATGTAGAGTTTCTGCTGAACAAACCGAGGGATCACAATCCTGCAAAGACACCCCACAAAGTTAGCCAACCGGTCCCTATAAGGAAAAAAGCATTTTGCCCCAATGAAAGGTGATGCAGAGGAGGTGGCAGCTACACTTCAATTGACAGCCCGGCTTTCCTCAAGTGCCCTAACCGACATCGCACACAGAAAGCGTAAGGCCTGTTGTAATAGAGAGCTTTACAAGTTTGGGGGTGACCTTTTTCTTCTCTTCAAAGAGCAGAATTGAGTTTTGATGAATACTGAATCAGGGAGCTGCTACATTAGACTATCGGCTCAAGGTGATACCAGGACGAGAGTTCCTCCAGTTTCAAGAGCCCGGAATTTCCTCAGCCCAGAGACCATTTTAACTAAAAAACAACATCATACCCTCAACCAAGCTGTATGCCAAGGCAGTTTGATTTAAATCAGAGATCTTCTATATGTCAATATCTTGTAAAGTAGCCACACGCACCCCTCCCCCCACCATCTTAAATGCTTCAGACAAAATACACCCAGTAGCTTCCAATTTTTGGTTAGCTTCCATAATCCCTGAAAATCTTTCCTCCAATCTGTCTACATTTTCTGTGGCACCCAAAAGCGTCCCAGTCATTTCACCGCAGGAAAGTCAAATAGAAGAAATACATCCTGCCTCTTATTTATAGCAATATCACTTTATTATTTTTACATACTTTATTCATTAAACATGAAACTCGGTCAACTGAACATTCAGAAATGCATCACAAATACCATTGACTGGTGCTAATGGTTGATAATTGTTGCTGCCAGCGTCCTAGGTATCAACCAAGTATCTTCTTGAAATGTACGATGTTCCGAGTAACACAGTTTTTTGCAGTTCTGCTGGTGTTATAGCAGGAAACTGCAATTTCTTGAGGCATTTTGTAAAATTCTTGGTCACCAAGTGCCCCGATGACAATGGGTATCACTGTTACATGTTTCATCCATAATTGTGTAGTTTCGATGACCAGGTCGCGATATTTCGTGATTTTTTCCAGTTATTTTTCTTCGACTCTGGCGTCTCCTGGTACAGCGATATTAATAAATTATACATTTCGGTTTTCGACAACTGTGATATCTGACGTGTTGTGTTCCAAATGACGATCCGTCTGTATTCGAAAGTCCCACAAGATCTTCACCTTCTCATTTTCGATAACTTTTTCCACTTTA
Source organism: Thermophis baileyi (assembly GCA_003457575.1). Taxonomy (NCBI): domain Eukaryota; kingdom Metazoa; phylum Chordata; class Lepidosauria; order Squamata; family Dipsadidae; genus Thermophis; species Thermophis baileyi. Next base: position 294,515 of record QLTV01004096.1, read on the forward strand.
TGTTCCCATTACTTTTTGGATACAGGTAAGTCATATTTTTTACATAATGACCAGTGGATTAATTTAGCAACTTGGTCATGTCTAGCTTTGTGATCAGTTTGTGCAATTTTGCTGCATTTACATATTAAATGTGAAACAGGTTTGACTTTGTCGTTGCAAAGTCGGCAGTTTGAATTGTCAGTGGATTTTTGTATCTTCGCTTTCATGGCATTAGTTTGTAGTGCTTGTTCTTGAGCAGCAAGTATTACACCTTCTGTTTCTTCTTGATGGTTCCCATCTTAAGCCATGCCCATGTAAAGTTGTCATCACATTTTCCTTCAATGTTTTTCAAGTGTTGTCCATGCAAAGCTTTGGTTTTCCATCTATTTAATCTGTCATCCAGCAGTTTTTCCTTATATTCTGCCTTTGTTTCTGTTGTTTTTATAATGTTTTCCGTTTTCACAGCCTGCAGCAATTTTTCTGTATTTTGGTTCACATAATAATTCAAACTTCGTTTTTCTTCTTCTACAGTTTGATGGATTTGCAATAGCCCTCTGCCCCCTATTTTTCTTGGCAGGTACAACCTATTGATGTCACTTTGTGGATGTAAAGCATGGTACATATTCAAAAGTTTGCGCGTTTTCCAGTCCAAGTTTTCCAGTTCAGCCAAAGTCCAGTAGATGATTCCAGCTGAGTAGCGTATCACTGGAACTGCCCATGTATTAATGGCTTTAATTATGTTTCCAGCATTCAGCTTTAATTTTAATATTTTGCGGACCCTCCTGATGTATTCCTTTTGCGTTGACTCTTTGACTTTTCCATTCAAGATGTTATCTGCTTCCAATATGCCTAGGTATTTGTAATCGTCATCCTTTACTAATGCTTTCAACTATGCTTCCATTTCCCAGTTCTATTCCTTCTATTTTTCCATTTTTTCTTGCTGCATGGATAAGATAGCACATTTTTCAAGTCCAAAGTTCATTTTGATGTCACTGCTGAACAGTTGAACTGTGTTGAGTATTGATTTAAGTTCAGTGGGGCTTTTCGCATATATTTTTCAGTCATCCATGTATAGTAGATGGTTTATCTTGCCATGTTGGCTTGAGATTTGGTATCCCAGTTTTGTGTTTCGTAGGATTATTGTCAGTGGAATTAATGCGATGTTGAACAGTAGTGGTGAAAGTGAGTCCCCCTGGAAGATTCCTCGACTGATGTTGACTTCACCAATGTTCTCCCCATTTGCTGTTACAACTGTTTTCCATTTTTGCATATTTGCTTTCAAAAATGTACAAATATTTTTGCTGATTCCAAAATTTTCCAGACAGGTGTTAATCCAGCTGTGGGGTAGTAAGTCAAATGCCTTCTTGTAATCAATCCACGCCATATTTAAATTTGTTTTTCTTCGTTTTGCATTTTTAGTACCATTTTGTCAATGAGCAGCTGATCTTTTGTTCCTCTTGATTTTTTATAATTTCCTTTTTGTTCTACTGGATACAAACTGTTTTCCATCAGATGATTGAATACTGAATTTGCATTCTTGTAAAAAGTTTGACCGTTGCTGGCAGACAAGTAATTGGGTAAGTGCTTGGTTCTGTGCCCTTTTCTGGATCTTTCATTATCAAATATGTTCGACCAGCTGTTAACCATTCTTTGCTTGTTGCATTTTGAAGCATTTCATCAAATTGAGTGGCCATGCGGTGATGGAGGCTGGTCAGGTGTTTTAGCCAGTATCCATGCAGTTCGTCCAGGCCAGGTGTGCTCCAGTTCTTGACTTTCTTTGCTTGTTTTGCAACCATATCGGTTGTTATTACAATGTTCTCCATTCTGTTTTGTGTTGCTTGTTTTTTAATATCTTTGATCCAGGGGGCAGTTTTATTGTGTTCCACTGGGTTTTCCCCCAGTTCTTTCTAAAACATCAAAGTTTTTCTTTACATGGGTGAACATTAGTTTGGACTCGATTTTCATCAAGTGGCTGGTAGAAGAGGTGTTGGTTTCTTCTGAACTGGATGTTTTCACGATATTGTTTTATTTGTCCTTCGTATCTTTCTATTTTCTTTGCTGTTGCTATTACATGTTGTTTTAGTTCTTCCATGATTTCCGTTATTGTTTTTTCCTCCAGGTTGTATTTTTTGTGTAAACTATTTTTCAGCTTTTTGTTCTTTAATTTTCCTTCTTTCGAGTACTTCAAATTGCTGACATCCCCTCGTAGTTTCTTGGTTTTATTTTCAAGTCGAATTTTCCACTTTGGTGTTCCAGTGGGTTTCTTTTTTGGCATTTTATAACCCAGTTCTGCAGTTATAATAGCAGCTGTGCTATACATTAGTTGGTTGGTTTCATACAGTGTGCTGAATGGGATGGAAGTTAAAATGTTGTTCACGGCAGTTAGTAGATCTTTCACTTGTTTGCTATGCACTTTGCAAATGGCAGGCAGTCTTTTTCTTTGTTTTCTTTGATGTGGTTTTCAACCTTTTCTTTCAGCATTTTCGCTAGATCACTTAGCTCTACACTTTCAAGTTGTTGCACAGGAGGATCTTCATCCTGTATGTTGGTTTCTTCCACTGGTTGGTCAATTTGTTAAGGTGTTGGAAGAATTTCTTCAGCTTGTTCATCATTACTTGTTTTCTTTTTAGCCAATGTTTTTAGATGTTGCATTTCCGTATCTGTAAAAACTTTATTACGGATAATGAAACGTCTTTGATCCATTAATTGTTGTTCAGTTACGTCACTTTCCAGGTGTTTTTCCTTCCACAGTTGCATCATTCTTTTTTGAAATCCCTTGGCTGTTGGTTCTGCCTGGTAGTAACATTTGATGATTTCTCGATTTTTTTCGGTTGTCCAAGATTTGCGCTTTTGTTCCAGTCGCTTTGCAGTTGCACGCCCTGGTTCCCCAGTAGTAACAACTGAGCCCTGTAGCCCATTTTTTGACAAATGTCCAGGAGCCATAGCATCTGACGCAGCCCTTGTTGACCCGGGCAACGACCGATCCGGTGTGGAATTTTGTTATTTTCTTCTCATCATTGGCGATGGTAGGTGCCTGGGTTGGTTCACGGAGGCTAAGCCACTACTGATCCGAAGGTGGTAATCCCCTAACCATAGGGACCGCACCAGATAGCAGTCCAGGCCCAGCCACAGGAGCCCAACTGCCCTTTGGTGTCAGGAAGGCAGGATCAGGTAATAATTATTATAATTATTATTAATAATAATATATATTATAAATTAAATTAAATTAAATTAAATTAAATTAAATTAAATTAAATTAAATTAAATTAAATATAATAATAATAGTTGCTGTTGTTGTTATTATTGATTTAATCTTCAATTTGATTCACAGTCTGGGACTGGTAAAAAGTTAACAGTTCAAGTTCTAATCAAGGACGTAAGAGCTTTCCCAATGCATATAAAATCGGTAAAGTGGTCTGGCTGCACAGAAGTAAACTATGCTTGCTGAAGTACGGAGTATACAAAAAGCTGGACATTTTAGCTTCCACATTGTTAAGCACATTTGCCATCACACCACTGAAGAAGAGGCACCTACGTGAGAACAAGAAGAGGGACCTGGCAGTACAGAAAACTGTTATTTTGTTCACACATCTTTTATTCAAAGCTCAGGAAAATCAATACTGTTTCTGGCCCCGTGTTTCTCAACCTTGGCAGCTTGAAGACTTCAAATGCCAGAATTCCTCCGCCAGCCTAGCGAGGTTGAGAAACATTGTTCTAGCCAATCTCTCAACAAACCCAGGTTTTATTTTCTCTGTTAAGTACAGACCTTTTGAATTCCTCTAGTGGACTGGCGGTGTGGGAATGCCCTGAAGGGGAAATCGGTTCTGACTTTACGCTGTTGCTGAAGGCGTGGAGGTGTTTCAGAAGCAACCGGATAACCAAGACGTGTTCCTCGGTGGGCTTGAAAGACTCCTAGATTGAAAGCAACAGCAAGACAAAGACAAAGAAGATGATGATGAAGAAGAAGGAGAGAAATAAAGTTAGGTCCCACCACAAAGGAAGTCCAGAAGAGGCACAGAAAACGCACCCGAACCAAGAACATGCACCTGCGCGCGCGCGCACACACACACACACACACGAACCTCATCTGGGGCTAGCTGATTCCATGGCTTGATTTGAGCTCAGAAAGAAAAATTGGTTGCTACTAAGGAGGGAGCAATTTTTGCCCAAGGGAGAGTGGATTTGGCCAGCTCTCCCTACTTCCTGGACACACGAGCCCCAGTGGATGAACAGACAAGGAGGGTCGCTGGAAAAGACCAAGTACAATCTCTGTAGAGCAAATACAAGTAAGGGGTCTTCTACGTCTCCTCACGAGCACTTTCTCTTGGCTCTCACCCACCTTCTATTTGAACATGAGCTTGGAAAGCCAATGACCAGGGGGAACAGGGCTCAAGGTACCTCATGCAAAAGACCCCCATCCTCCCTGCCTCTCCTTGGGGCCTTGGAATTCTGCCAATTAGCAAAAACCAACCGACTGAATTCATTTGGATACCTTCTCCTGGATCAAAATATTGTACCTACAAACTATTTTCAGGAGGGGAAATTTACCATGTGAGGAATTCACAGGACTTTGCAAAGGATGGGGTTTTGAATAGTTCATGCAGAAGAACAAGGGACCTCTGGGTCAGATAAGTTCAGGCTTATAGATTACTGCTATCATATAGCCACACCCTAATACGTGGGGAGTTTGAGGTAGACCTTTTCTTTTAAATATACAACCAAGATGTAAAATGTCATCAAACCCCGTAATAGGGCTCTTTGACTTGAGCTAGCTAACCATCTCCGTGACTCAAATCACATAGAACAGACCCTGAACGGTTTGGATCAGCCTTCCATCCTTTCGAGTTTGAAAAAATGAGGACCTAGATTGTTGGGGGCAATATGCTGACTCTGTAAACTGCTTAGAGAGGGCTGTAAAAAACTGTGAAGCGGTATATAAGTCTACATGCTATTGCCATCACTGCTAGCTTGCTACTCTCAATTGGGGCATATCACTAGGAGGGCTGCTGTCCCTACCTCTGAGCTGCAGGGACTCCGGCATAAAGAATAAAAGGCCCCCAGCACTCAGAACGGCTGGGCTGACCTACCAGGCTGGGCCAAAATGAATTTGGTTTGGTTTTGGCTTAGTGTGAAACAGCTATGTGGCTTCAAAACCGTGGCAGGTGAGGGGACAGAGCCCACTCTAGTACAAGCCATAAATCAGAGCTCATGGCACCGAGTGGTAGGTAAAATGCTCTTTCTCAAGAGAACCGCAGATGTTGGCCACAGATGTTACAAAGGAAGAATTAAAGGATGCAGAGAATCTGATCCCAGCAGGACCGGCTGTGCAGAACTCATTCAAGGGCTTCCTCCTCCGAGTAACACCAATTAGCAATAGCAATAGCAATAGCACTTAGACTTATATACCGCTTCATAGTGCTTTACAGCCCTCTCTAAGCGGTTTACAGAGTTAGCATATTGCCCCCAACAATCTGGGTCCTCATTTTACCCACCTCAGAAGGATGGAAGGCTGAGTCAACCTTGAGCCGGTGAGATTTGAACCGCCGAACTGCAGCTAGCAGTCAGCTGAAGTAGCCTGCAGTGCTACACTCTAACCACTGCGCCACCTCGGCTCAATTAGGATGGGATAGGATTTTTAGCTGCAAGCAGCTGGCTTTGGCTAGAAGTGAACTGGTATCCCTCCCATGGATACATCTCTCGAGCCCAGAGGCCTGGGGTCACTGTTCCCTCTAAGGTGCGCGGCCGCGTGCGTAACGAGAGAACACCGCGCGGTAGTTTCCAACTTCCGTGCGGCATTTTCTAATGGCAGAGGCTGTGCGCCTGTGCGCCCATGAAAAGAGAGCGCCGCGCACCAGTTTCTAACTGCCGCGCGGTGTTTTCTCCCGTTATAGGGAACATTGCCTGGGGTGCTCGCCTTCTCTCCCCAGGTGCATCAAGGGACGTGGGCACATGGAGCCTTCAGCAAAGACCAGCAGGGCCTATTTCTTGGTCTGAGCTTCTCCTACGCTGTGGGGATTCCAGAGACTTCTTGCTGTGGCTGGGCTGCTGCCTCCATACCGCCCTAACTCTCCTGGCCTTTAATCTTGCTGGGTGGTTATCTAACACCACAATAGCAACTATTAGCTCAGTGGGGGCTGAAGACCCTGGCCACTATCTCATGTTCCTGAGTCTCTGGAGAGCTACCCCCAGTTATTGCTGCTGCCGTGGGGAAAGGGGAGAGTTATTTGCCTCCTTTCTGCCTTGCAGGTTTTAGGTGCCTCCATTTCAACAGGTGTTTTGTTTAAAATACAAAGAAAATGAAATGAAATGAAAAGGTGGAAATACTTGGTATGTATGGAGGGCCTGGTGGCTGGATTGGACAGGATGGATGCTGGATAAAGAGAGCCGGTAGTGGAGAACCTCCAGCTGAGAGACAACAGAAGAAGGGATGGGAAAGGGGGGAGGGGGAAAGAGAGAGAGAGAGAGAGAGAGAGAGAGAGAGAGAGGGGGGAAAGAAAGAATGAGAGAATCTAAGAGGGAAAGAGAGAGAGGGGGGAAAGAGAGAGAAAGAGAGAGAATGAAAGAGGGGGAAAGAGAGAGAGAGAGAATGAAGCGAGAGAGAGAGACAGAGAGAGAGAGAAAATATGAAAGAGGGGGGGAAAGAAAGAGAGAGAGAATGAAAGAGGGAAAGAGAGGGGGGGAAAGAGAGAGAAAGAAAGAGAATGAAAGAGGGGGGAAGAGAGAGAGAGA
>QLTV01004096.1:301315-318540 GCA_003457575.1 Thermophis baileyi
AGAAAAAGAGAGAGAGAGAGAGAGAGAGAGAGAGAGAGAGAGAGAGAGAGAGAGAGAATGAAAAAGGAAAGAAAAACAAAAAACAAAAAACAGTGAGAACGGACTCAGGCAGATGGGGATGAAAGACAAGGGATGAGTCCCATGGAGTCAACCATCACAAAGCCAGAGCAATGTGGCAGCTGTGCCTGCGAAGTAACACCCTCTGGCACACCCCATGTTTCGATCATAACCAGCCCTAACCAAGTTCTGGCCACCTGTTCAATTTGCCGCGTCCTGGCCTAGAAGTTAATCCTAGCTTGCTTCCTGCCTCTGAATATTCAAACCAGGTAGGAGGCAGACCTGTTACAAAGAAGGAAGGAGATCTCTGGAGGTCACACACGAAGGTGGGTTTCTTGGTGGGATTGGAAAAATCACTGGATCCCTCCAAGGACTTCTTGCAGGAGAAAATGCATCTACAATAATGTGAAGCCTCACTTCAGTTAACTGTGTGACTACATCTGAAGTCTTCCTTAGCAACAAATCAGAATCTGTCAGTTTTACTTGGTTCTGTTCATACGAAGGATTGCTGTTGCGGTTGTTTAAAATTTGACCCCAATAAAACAGAGGAAGTGTTGGTTCAGGGTAGAGTAGTGTGCTGCAGCTGTTCTCCTTCTGCAAATTTCTTCCCCTTCTTCTGTAGTTTCCCTGCCCGTTAAACTATAAGCGTCTCAGGGCACACGCCTGCCACATCTGGCCTTAATGATATAAATGATATGAAAAAGTAATAACACAGAACACTCCAGAAAGGCTTAATTTGAACCAAAGGGCTTTCAGGTCTTTCCTATCCAGATCTCTTGCCCAATTATTTTGTTATTTTCAGGTCCAGAATTGGCAAGTCCTATAGACCGCAGAGAAGCAGCCTCTGCCATCAAGGATAGACCGCCCGTAGGTTATCCAGTTCTGGAAGGAACCCAGGATGGGAGAGAAAAGCAAGGCAGCCATCCGCCACTCGATTCACAGGAGGACATGTTGACTCAGCCTTCCAGCCTTCCGAGGTGGGTAAAATGGGGACCCAGATTGTTGGGGGCAATAGGCTGACTCTGTAAACCGCTTAGAGAGGGCTGTAAAGCACTGTAAAGCGGTATATAATCTAAGGGCTATTGCTATTGCAGGCTGCACTATGGCAAGGAGTTAACGGCCAGTTCAAGCATTTTGTCCCTATATCACAGCATATAAAATTGTGGGCCCATCACCTAGAAAAACCCTGAAAATGATAAAACCAAGTACCAAAATTACTGCACAGAACAGAATCACTTTCACATGTAGCAGAGAACCCAGACTGTAATATTTCACTTTTGCAGAAACAAACCTATGTCCATCTGACGCCTCGTTCATCCCCTCCACCTCCCCCACCCAAACCAGTCGGTGTGTCTGGAGAAACAGCGAGTGTTTCTGTACCTCCAGCTGTTCACTTCCAACTTCTGAGGATCAGCAGCATTTAAGAATTCAGCAAATTATCTCTCGAGTGCCAACACGATGCAGAACGGCATCAGCACTTGCCCTGCTCAGCTGGCCAAGAACCCACCAGAGTGGCAAACAAGCGTGGTGCTCACAGGAGGGAGGGGAGTTCTCAAGGAAAGGAACCACCCAAGAAGATAAACCCTGGGGAAACTCTGTTCGCCGCTATTGAAAATCAGTCGGTCAATCAATCCCCTGATCTGCTTGCGGACTCCACCATTACTGCAAGTCCGTCTTTGTTGGAGGGAAGAGGCCAAAAACTGGGCTCCACTGGCAACTCCCAGCTGGGGGGCATAGAAATGAAGTGGATCTCTCCAGGATTCTGAGCTGGCAGATCGTCTGAATGGCACAAGCCTCCCAGAGCAGCAGGGCCGCCAGTCACGGCAGGCAGCGGGAGACGGAAGTTGGGGCAGCACAAAAACCTAATGAAGAACAAGCAAAACAACCCGTGGCAATCAGCTGAAGCCACTAACTAGAAGTAAGCGGACTGTGCAGGCACTCCAGCCACCGAAGGGAGCGGACCTTTCAAAAGCTCCTGTGTTCTTAGAAAGGGGTCAGCCAGAGGCCACAAGAGCCACAGCCCTCTGGAGCAGTGCTCCGAAGACCTCCAAGCCTCCCAGGCAGCTCTGGCTCCTCCAGCCAAGTCATCTCCCTCTTTCGGTAGGCAAAGAGATGGGATGCATCTAGAGGGCACAACTGTTGAGGGGCTTCACTGAGACAAACTCCTTTTGGGCTTCAGTCCCAGACAAGCCGTTTCCTCCACTTAATGACCCCAACTCTCCTCTTAGCATGACCACACGCAAAACAGGAACTGTGCTTCCAAGGGCCGCTGCTGGCTGGGAAACCCTGGGAGTGAGGAACAAGGTGAGACTCCCAAGAATTCTGTATTTCTGGGAGTATTTCAACATGTTTGATGGAAACGTTCTGAGATCTAAAATTTTAGAATAGCTGCTCTTATGGATCGAGAGAGAGAGAGACTCATTCTCTCAGCCTCCATTGCAGGTTATGGATAAGAAGATGGAGCCGAATGGGTTATTACAAAAGCTGATCCTGCTGAACCCCGAAGTGCAAGGAAAATGCTGTTTCTTATTAGCAAGAAAGAGGCAAATGTTTTTCTATTTCAGGAAACTTGGAGGCAATTCCTTTCGCCAGGCTTTCACTGAGCAATCCTATTTTAACTCAAATTTAACAGAAAGATTATAGAAATGCCATGCTGTCCAATTCCTGCAACATGTCAGCTTGCAATTTCCAAGTCTCTTTGGAGTTTTCCAAACATCGGATTGGCACTAGTGGGTCTATCCCTCCCGAGCTTTTCACCGGCCTTTCTCTAGCCCAGGGTTGGGGTTGCATGAAAAGGCTGAGCAGGAACCACCCTGGCCCTGCCCTGCCTGCACTTCCTGCTGCTAATGGCTGTGCAAAGTCCAAGGAGATGAAAGGAGGCCCACATCTCAACCTGGCGGCCTGCAGCCCTGTCAGACACCCAAGGTTGGCAGCCTTCCCCAGGGTCAAGCAGGTGGAAAGCAGGACTGCCAGAGCCGGCCCGCCTGCTTTCCCAGCCACAGCCTGACAGGCCTCTTGTCCCTATGATGGCTGCTGCCAGTCAGAAGGGTCTCCTCCCCCACGACTTTGTAGGGCCCCTTTTGAAGCCCTTCCAGTGGGTCTGGCAGTGAACTCCAGTGGTTACAGCAGCCAAAGCCCTTCCTTTGAGCAATCCGTGCCACCCAGCCTTACCAAATCATTTCCTCATTCCAGGAAAATCTCCGCCTCATGAAGGTGGCCGCTGTTTCTCACTCCACTGCAGAGAAGAGCTCCCTCCGCCCCCTGACTCTGCCCAGGTCTGGCAGCTCCTTCCCTCCCCCCCCCCAGGAAGCACTGTCCCTCTGCTTACCTTGATGTGGGGAGACTGCATCTTCTGATACATGTCCAGCAAATAGTGGTGGAGCCACATCTCCACAAAGACCTGAGGAAGAAAGGACTCAATCAGGGGCCGAAGGGAACCCCAAAACAAGCCACCTCAGGGAGGGACCAATCTGCCAGATCATTCCCCATCTTTCCAAGACTATGATTGTTTATTCCATTCCTTATTAATCATACAATTTAAGGCACACTTCAGCTCTTATGCGACTAGGCAACACTTGCCGCTAACATGTTTTTTGTTTACCTTTTTTTTTTTTTAACCAACGTGTAAGTATTATTTGCCCTAATTATCGGCCCTAATAAGCCGAATCATACCCGCTCAAAATATATAGAGTGAAGGACAGCTGTGTTTCAATCCGTGGGCCCTGTATGATTAAGATCAGCTGCCCATGAAGGCGCAAAGGGGCCCTCAGCTCCAAAGGAAATGCCGCAGGGGCCCCGTGGCCCCAGGCGAAGCCACTGCAAGAGGGCGGCTCTCCCCGCTCTCCTGGGCCAAGGAAAGAGCGCCCGCAGCTGCCCCCAAGGTGGGAGTGCAGCCACTCTTGAGGCCACCCACCTGAAGCAACGTTTCTGACCTCCAGATTTCTTGGGAAGCGGGGTCTGCGTTCACCGAAGTCTGGTGAGCGACGTGCCTTTTCAGAAGACTGGTGGGATGCATCCCGTAGGAGGTGAAAGGCATTGTGGGAGAGCTTTGAAAAGGAGAAGGCCAGGTCAAAAGAGAGCATCCAGACACACCAGCAGGAGGAAAGTCAAGGCCAGAGCAAGCAAGCAGTTTCTCAGGGTGCTGCCTCAAACCCAATCGGGAACGGCTCTTCTGACACGTAACAGGACAGCCTGATCTCCCTCCAGTTTTACCCACTGAAGAATACACTGACTTTCGCTCCCATTTTTAGAAATGATTCGCTAAATATTCTAGTCAGCACTATTGAAAAAGGCCAAAGAGGTGTGTTCAGTGTGCTGCTAAATCTCCACTGTTCCTTGAATACATTTTAGTCAATTAATTTATTCCTATTTGCAGAAAATGAAAACAGGAACGATTTCAGAAATGGCATTTTGTAGCCCTGTTCCTGTTGCTGCCACTTAATTAGATTTTTTATCCCACCTTTATTACTTTATTGGTAACTTAAGGCGGCAAACATACACAACAGCCTTGGTGCACTTGTGGCCATTTGCCAACTGTCAGCATCCCAGCTTGCAAATTCCTACTAGCATCCTGAAAGCCACTGGAGGCCTTTTCTTTGCAGAGTCCTAATCTGCAAGCTCCTTCCGCATATCCCCCCACCCTCCCCCCAGAACTGCCTGTTCTACAGCTGCAACCAGCAGGACAGCAAACACCCACCGGGGAGCAGGTGAAGGGACCACCCCTCCAGGCTCCGAGGAAGGGATGGGAGGGACACTCCCTTCTATGGGCAAGAACCACTTCAGGTACCGGTCCACCAGGATGAAGTAAGCGCTGTTCGACATGCTGATGGGGCAGGTGCTGGAGATGCCCTGAAGCACAAACAGAAAGAGTTGTCTTGGGCTTAAGGGGTTCCACAGTCCAATCTACAGGAGGCCAAAACTCAAGACGCTTAAAGCTTCCTTGCCACCTAGGAACGGGCAGATAACTTTCCACCTGGAGCAACAAGCCACTATTTCATCTCCATGTAAAATGGGCCACTGCACGCACAAGTTTATAACCCCATCTGGTATTCACAACCACCAAATGGCAACTTTGGCAAACCACAGGCCAGTGCTAAAAGTGATCGACTCCTGCAGATTAACAAGAATGCAAACTTTCCTTTGATGAGCAGAAGAATTTGTTCAAACTGGAAACACCACAGAGGGTTTGGGTGAGCCATGAAACAATCACAGACCTGAGTGGCACAGAAGACGGATGTAATATTCCCAGCACTTTAGAACAGTAGTCCCCAAACTTTCCAGCTCCGCAGACTGGCCGGGGGGGGGGGGGGAGGAGGAGAGGGAATGGTTTTGTGTGCACGCATGCTGAATGCGCAACCCAGTCCCCAACGGGCCGCAGACCAGTACCTGGCTGCAGACTGGGCGTTGGGGAGCCCTGCTTTAGAAGAGACCTACTGGCTTTCCCACAAGAAAGTAGAGCTGATGTAATAATGAAGTGGCTTAAAAGCCCCCCCAGGTAAATCAACGGTGCTCCGGCTTCTTCTTCCCTCCTTTACTATATCAAGAAGAAGAGCGGCCTTACCAAGGAAGGCCGAAGTGTACTCACCCTCTGGGTAAGGAGGCTGATGGCAAAGCAGAACATGTAATATTCATAAGGATCTGGCAGGAGAGAGTCAAGGGAGCAACTTCCTCCAAGCAAGAAGGAAAAAGCAGGCCGGCTGCTATTTTATTTGACGGACCCCAGTTTTACACAGTCCTTCAGATTACGGCGACTTCATTCGTAGCGCAAAAGATTCCCACGCAACTAAGTAGCAGGAGGAACCTCCAAGAGAGCTGATCTTGCTTGCCGCACCTTGACCCGCAGGAAAGTTCGTGGCTTGCAAGCTGTACCCACCCAAAGAACTCCCTCCCCATGAAAGCAGGGAAGGGGGAAGGCTCTCCACCTATTCAGAGGGGAGAGAGAGCTAGTGGCCTCACAGCAGGCAACACAACTCTAATGGCCTTCCCTAAAGCGGGAACAGCACAGGGGTCTGCCAGTGGTTGCAAGCACAGGACAGTCTTCCTTTATCAGGAAAGCAGGCAGCCATCTCCCCAATGCATTAGCAGGTGGTTAGCATCAGGGAAGCACCACATTATCAACTCATCGACATTATAAGCTTAGAAAAAATTAAGTGCTAACGAGTTGCCAGGATTGCTGTAGCATAATCCCCTTTCCCTTAAAGAACCGCAGGGAACTTGCTTTGTGGTTAAAAGCAGCTGCCAATTGTCTTCCTAGTCCCAGCATGCAACATGCAAGAGCCAAGTGGCTGCTAAGCTCCGTGGTCAAAGCAGCAGCGAGAGCAGCATGGCGCACAACCTGATGGTGCCAGCAAAGTTTAGGCGTCAGGGGAGAAAGGGGATGGCTTCTCCTCCATTACTGGCAGCAGCCGCTGCCCCCTCCAGCCCATCACCTCACTCGCTCACTCACACACTGTTGTGCATGGAAACTGCTCCACACTCACAAGGCCAAAGGATACTAAGAATCAGGTTCAAATTCAGGCCCCCAGTGGGAGGGAACTGGACTTTGTTGTGATATAATGAACATTCTGGTAAAATCCGTTCTTGAATTGAAGTTTTCACTGGGCCCTGAAAGGGTAAACAATGACACGCCTCCTAAGATGCAACATAATGAAAACACATAAAACATAGGCTAAGAATTGCCCTTAATTGTACTGGTAGTCCCCAGTTAACGGTGGTAATTGGGACCAGTATTCCTACTAAGCAAAGCGGTCACAAAGCACAATGTCATGTGACCCCATCACTTAATGACGGCAATCCCAGCACTTCCTGTTGTTAATCATATCCCACTGGCTGTTAGGCGAGGACCCGTTCTGATCCTACCATTCCTGGTGTGGTCCCTCTGAGCCCTGGGATGGGGCTGCCCCCTCTTGAATTCCCCTACTTGCCTTATCTCTGTCCTTTTGGCTGCCCTGCACAGCGTCTCTTTTCAGCAGTGGTGGCTGTGCCAGCGCTGGAATAGCGGCCCAGGGGGCAGCAGCTGGCTGAGGCTGCTACTTCAGCCCCAGTACATCACCACTGTTGCCCAGTGGCGCCGTGCAGGGTGGCCAAAAGGGGGGTGGGAGATAGGTAGGTGGGGTGGGGGGGAGTTGAAGAGCAGCTCAGAAAGTTCATCGACAAATAGAATTTCCATGCAAGGAATTAAGACTCAAGACTGCCAAGCTCAAACCTCTGTACAGCTAGTCCTCGACTTACAACAGTTCGTTCAGTGACTATTTAAAGTTATATTACTGAAAAAAGTGGCATATGACCATTTTTCACACTTACGACCGTTGCAGCATCCCCGTGGTCATGTGATCCAAATTGAGATAATTGGCAACTGACTCACATTTATGACGGTTGCAGTGTCCCAGGGTCACGTGATCCCCTTTTGCGACCTTCCGACAAGCAGAGTCAACAGGGAAGCCAGATTCCCTTAACAACCTTGGTACTAACTTAACAATTGCCGTGATTCACTTAACATCTGTGGTAGGAAAAGTCGTAAAGTAGGGCAAAACGCACTTAACAAATGTCTCACTTAGCAACAGAAACTTTGGGCTCAACTGTGGTCGTAAGTCGAGGACTACCTGTACTGAGCTCAGCACCCTCTAACATCACCTCCTTTCCAGACACTAACAGGAAGGTGGGAGACGGGGAACTCGTATCTGTATTCCTCAGCTTGGAGCTTGTAAACCAACTTCATCATCGGGCCTCTGCAAAAGAAAGAAAGAAACAAGCCAAACGGATCCCTGGGGATCTCCCATAACGAGTTTTGTGTTTACCTTGTTACTGTTCGACATGGACATTTGTGTGTCTTCAACGAGCATTATCACCTAATCAAACCCGTGGATGATTTCGGTCACAGATGTAATAAATTAGTGCCCAATTCTCCAGAAGGGGCTCCAAGCGGCACGGATACAGACGGGTCTGAGCCAACTCACCCGGGGGACAGGAAGTCCAGGGCCACGTTGTACTCGGTGTAGTTTGTTCTGCCTTGTAGGCAGCGGAGGTTCCACCCGGAAATGATGCCATCTAAACTGCCAAAAATGTTCTCCACCAGCCAAGGAAAGATGGCATGCAGTTCCTTTGCAGAAGAAAAAAGCCGTCAGAAAAGCCATTGCGGGAACCAGAACGATGGCTTCCCCCAGACCCGCCTCTCGTACCCGGAACCATTTCCTGCTCCGGGGAGAGCCAGCCTCTCCTTGCTAGTGGACAGAAGAGCAACGATTGCAGAAGACAGACAAATCCTGACAGTCACTTCAAACTTTGGCTTCATTTTTATTTAGAATTATAATCACACACACACGCAAAGGTCCTCACTTAATGACAGGCAGGATTCGGTTAACAGCAACAGTGACTGCTGAGATTGCTGTTGCTAAGCCATATGGTCACAAGATGTCACGCTTTACAACCACATTGCTTAGTGATGGAAATTCTGGTCCAATTAACATTGTAACTTGAGGACTCCCTGCAGGTGTCCATGTTTGTCTTCAGAGCTGTTTCTTGGCTTTTTCTGCTGCCCTCACTCTTCTCTCCTCAACTGTTTGCAGTTGTGCTCTTGGCATCCCCTTCTTTGAGAATCCCACCCACCCTGGGATCCTCTTCCCCTGGGATCCTATTGCTCTGAGCTGGCTAAAATCCACTCTTTTGAAGTCCAATTCACCTGCTTATATTGTCCCCATTTGTCTTACAAGCAAGATCTCAAGCACCACGGGGGTCCTTTTCTTCAAAGGTCCTGCTATTTCCACTTCCACAAACTTTCCCCTTAGTATCACTTGAAGGATAGTTGATCCTTGTGACTTCCTCAGCCCTCTGAAGAGCCCTCTCAACAGCTATTCAAGTGGACCATGATTTACAGAATTATACTTGTAACAGTTTTTTTTTAATCCCTTTCCAGTTCTTTTTCATGGCCTGAAAGGGCGGATGAAAATACCACTTAAGCCCACAGGCTCTTGAGCTTATTTCTGATTCTTTGCAGTATCATTCGTCTCTGCATACATCAGTGGGAAGCTCTAGAAATTGTTCAGTCAAGTCCCTGATCCTGCTTCCCTGCAGACAACACCCTTCAGAAGCCAGTGGGCGCAATCAACCTAACTTATGGAGAATTGTTTGCAGGATCAGTTTCTGTTCTTGTCCGCCCAGACAAGAAGCACCCCAAGAAGAACTAGTACTAACTTTACTGCAAGGTTACATTAACAGAAGCAAGTCTGAAAGTTGCACCCTCTCCTCTTGCCTTTATAGTCCAAGAAACGAGGAAGGGCCCCTTCTGAGATGTCTGTCATCCCCCCCCCCCTTCTGCAGGCTCAGCTGCCTCTTACCTGACCAGTCTGGTCTGCAGCTCTTCCTCTGGTGTCCAAGCTCATTTCCACACACAATTATAGTTTTACACCTAATGAACAATTGCCCTTTCCTAGTGGCTGAAGCACAGCCACTCACTGCTCCTCCCAGAGCTGCTGAAAGTTTGCGCTTCTTACAAAAAGACTCCGGGTTGTTTTCAAGTAGGAAAACAAACATGGCACAAGCACTGCAGGTCACCATTAGAAATTCCTATCTGTTCATCATTACTTTTTTATTTAGAGCCCCGGTTTTGCTTCTCCTTCTAGTCCTTTCTCAGTCTAATTAGCCTGGTTAAAAATCTTGATTTCAAAGTAAAATATGAAAGGGTCTCCTCTTAAATTCCCTCTCTGGACTTTCCAGGCAGTGTCCTTTTAGTTCTCCCTATTCATCCCTTGCCTTAGCCTGAAAGCAGTAGGGCCTGTTCCCTTGAAAGAAGAAAAAATATATTATCAGAGGCCCTGGCTAGGGGAAAGCTTCCTACCTTGGCAGGAAA
The DNA here is from genome assembly GCA_003457575.1 of Thermophis baileyi. Lineage (NCBI taxonomy): Eukaryota > Metazoa > Chordata > Lepidosauria > Squamata > Dipsadidae > Thermophis > Thermophis baileyi. The sequence goes on from QLTV01004096.1 coordinate 311,217, forward strand.
ATCTTCAATGATTGTCGTGAGATCATGGCACCTCTGAGCAAAAGGCTTGTTCAGACAGTCAGCCTTTAAATTAGCCTGTTTCAAACAGAAAAGAGCATCAATCAATCAGAATAGAGCTGGAAGGGACCTTGGAGGTCTTCTAGTCCAACCCCCTGCTGAAGCAGGAGACCCTATCAATTCACTTTTCTGAGATGAAGAAATGAAACTATTTAAATCTTTGGCAAATGTTTCCTTCATATCAACACAATTACTATATTGATTTCAACATTTAAGCAACCTGGAACTGAGAACTGTAGCAGCAATTCTGTTTCTCTTAATTGAAACAGAATTTTACAGAGAATTATATTTTAATTCCACTTTTCTACAAGAAACCACTTAAGGTAAATAAACCCTAAATATGCTGTTGGAATACAACGTAAGACTTAATTGAGGCTTTTTCTTTTCTTTTTACAATAACTCCATTGCTAGTTCCTTATAGCAGAATCAGGGCTGGTTTAAGGCAGTCATACCTACAGCTGTATTGGGCTTGGCAAACGGGCAGGGGGCACCATAAACCTCAAAATTTCCTGCCGATAATCCTCTGCTCTGCCGGAGACCCATGTCCACTCTCCTTGTGAGCCAGCAAATGCATAGACTTTCTGCCTCCACTTTTTACACAGTAAAAAAGAAACATTTAACATCAGAGAAAAGTGTGCTGCTTACTTTGCCTGAAAGTAAAGGAAGAGATGCGACCTAATATTATGCCAGAGACCCAAGACAAGTTTTGCTAGAAGCAGTGCTTATTAGCTAGCTTATCTAAATGCCAAGTAAAATCTGACCAAAATGATCAATAAAGCATAGACATGACGACTATCCTGCATTCAATGTCCGGTGTCACTGCAATGTAAGAGAAGCAGCAGTGGGCGATTCCCTGCTGGGAAGAACTGAAGCCACAGCCTGTAGACATGACATGAGATGAGAAATAATGTCTTGCATGCAGGATGCAACCGGCTGCCCCAACTCTTCAAACTTTCCTGGTGACTCACACAGATCTTCAGAGACGACAAGGCCCTGGGCAAGAAGGGGGAAGGGCAGTTTTTGTCAATCCTTTCAGTTGTGAATAATAGCTTATGAAGGACCAGATCTTGAAAGTGAACAACTGGTTGCACAGATGCATTACTTCCCAGTGCAGCCAAGAATGGTTGCATCTTCACCATGGATGGTGTTACTTACACCAAGGGATCCTGGAAGCAGACAGGCTGCATTTCACGAAGACCAGAAAGGTGTTCTGGATCAGCAAGTGCTTCCCCAATCTCATTAGATAGTAAACCAGAGCAAAAGGATGATGGCCAGACCCCAGACCCAAATCTGGTGCCAAGGCTAACCTATCTGCCAAACATGTTGTATTCTGAGATTAACAACACAGAAGACCAAGGGAAAAATCTGAGTGTGTGAGGAGACTTAAGAGACTGGCACTGAAACCCACAGGGGCTACTACTCACAATTTCAAAGGTTTCTTCAGCAATAGAGACAATATGCAGAACAGAGAGAATTGGAAATCCAGACAGAGGAAACAGATATGCAGGCTTTAACTGAATCTTGTTGATATGACACTTGACTGGAACACAGTCGTCAAAGGTTACAATTTGTTTTTTTTAAAAAAAACAAGATTCAACAGAAAGGGGGAAGGGGGCATGGTTGCAATGCATTTGTCCTCACAGAAACTAACAACCTGGACTATGGAGAGTGTTTGAGTAACACTTCAAAAGGAGAGCAACAAAAGTGATACTATTCCAGGTGTCTATTATGCACCATTTGGGCTGGCAGAAGATAAACACCAGGCCTTTTTAAATTGGATGATCAGTTTTTCAAAAAGACACGTGTGGGGGATTCCAGTATGAGGGGTCCTTGGAGCTCTCTGAGCTTGGCTGCTTTCTTGCAGACGTTTCATTACCCAAATTAGGTAACATCATCAGTGGTAAAAGGGAGTAAAGTTTGCTGTCTGGGACTAGCACTGATGGTGTTACCTAGCTTGGGTAATTAAACGTCTGCAAGAAAACAACCGAACTCAGAAAATACCAAGGACCCCTAATTTCAACCCTGAGCTACAAATATTCTCCAAATGTTATTAGATTGCAATATTCCTACCATCTGCTGGGAATCCAACTCTGCCAAATGGTATATGGTCTCCTGCTTGAGCAGGGAGTTGGACTAGGAAGCTGAAAGGTTCCAGCTTTCAGTTCTGATTCCAAGAGTCAGAGGTTTGACAAATTTTTCTACTCTCCTGCTAACAACTTCATTTATAAGATCCTAGACCTAAATGTCAACAAAAGGCAGCCTGAATAACCAAAGAGAAATACAAGGCAGTTATCAGAAGTTGTAGGGATTAGCCAAGGTTTGTGAGAAAGTGTTTTTGGCGGTGCATCAGAAACAAAAGGAAAGAGGCTGTAAATCTCTTGAGAGAAGAAATGGATGAGCTGCTAACTTTTATTTTGAATAGCATGTATGTTTTATTAGTATTAGTATGAATTCTATTGTGTACATTTTTAAGGCGGAGGGGGCAAGAGCACTTCTACTTCCTTTTTACTTTGTCTGAATTTTTAAAGTATATTTCTGTGGGTTCCAGGCTGCGTGTCTACTGGTGTGAATGAGAGTCAGTCTGTGCTGGGGAAAGAGCAAAAGCCGAGCCGTGGGGAGAGCAGCGGAGGTAAATGGCTCCCTTCGGCCCGAGAAAGAGAAGGCGGAAGGAGCCCTTCTCGGAGAGGAGACGCCAAGAGAGGATTCCTTTCTTGGCCAGGAGGGCAGGCCCGAAGAGGGCAGGAGGGCAGGGTTGGCGGAGACGCAACTCGGGGCGGCGAGAGCGGCCTGCAACGGCCTCCTTCCCCGGGGAGCTCTCCCGGCCTGCATTCAATAAGCCCCCTCCTCGGCGCCTGCCCGACTCACCCGCCCCTCCCAGGTGGGCTCTGCTCAGGGCCTGCCCGAGGGAGGGAGGGAGGGAGGGAGGGAGCGGGCCTCCCCTAGCCCCACTCCCCCCAAAAGCCAGCCGGGCGGGACCGGCGGCGCGGCCCAAGAGAGGCCGGGGCTCCCGCGAGGACAGGCCCGCGAGCCTCCCCGGGGCCTCCTGTGGCTCTTGGAGCGCGGCTTACCAGCAGGTAGCTGGACAGAGGGAAAGGCGGCGCGGCCGGCTCGGGGCTCTTGGCGCGGCTCGGCGCGACCCTCATGGTGGAGGAGCGGCGCCCGGCCCTCTGCGGCGCGCGGGGAAACGTCACTGCCCGCGCGCCCTGGTGACGTCACCCCGAGCGCGCGGCATCCGGTAATGGGGGCGCTTCCCCCCCCCCCCAGTCGCTGCAAGCCCGTCCGACTAGAGAGGCCGCGCGGCCGGGCTCCTCCCGGTGGCCCTCCTGGGGGGGGGGGAAGAGGCTGGGCGAGGGGGCGAAGGAGGCCTGGAGGGGAGGGGGATTCGCAGGGTCCGAGGGTTGCCGGCTGGGGTCTCCGCCTGCCAGGCCCTTTTCCCATAAAGATGTTCGCATTTCAGCCAGGCAGCCATATTTCCTTCTGAAGTTCGGGAAATGTTGTTTTCGTCTAACCAAAGCCATTTTTAAAAATCCGAAAAGTATCCCTTCAGCAACAGTAGGGAGCGTATTCTGGAAGTCGCTTTAATTTTTACAACAAAATTAAAAAAGATGCTATAAACTGGAATGGGGTTTTTCTATTGCTCGGTTCTCTGGTGTGACCAGTGTCTTATTCTTCAATTATTTGCTTTTTGACCTATCGTGTATACCAAATGTCTGTATCATTTGTTTCTGAATCCTGTAAAATGACTTGATCCCCATTAATAAATGATTTGTGCTTTGCCTGAATTACTTGATTTTTAATTTTGGGTTGGTGAAAAAAAAACACCTTTGCAAAGGTAAAAGTCTTTCTCTCCCAAATTCAGGGAATAGATCCTAACTTGGGCTGCCTAAGCATCAGTGCCACAATGCCTTTGAGAGAGGCCAGGGTTGGAGTGATTAAAAGGGGGCATCTTGTAGCAAAGAAATAGAAGCATAAAATGTACAGGCAATTTTGGACAATTTTGTTAAAAGCTTGTGTCAGACCATCACCACACAAATTACCGGAAATCTATTGTTCTGGGGTTTCTCTCTGCTCCCTCTTGCAGTCCAGAGAATCATTTGCCCAATATCCAGCAGGTCTGTGGCACCGGTAGTGGTGGAATTGCAACACTTCTTCTCTTAAAGGAAGGGAAACAAAGATGGCCAGGTGGAGAAACTGACCTTTAAATTCTTTCTTTAAAGGGTTCTTACTTGAGGTACCAATTAACAGGCTAGCATTTTTCCCACTTCTGCAATTGAGCCTTTACACTTTACATGTATCTGGCTAAGACAATAGCAAGAGGGGATCCGTTATAACTGACATATCTATGATAGTTCTGTGGCAATACTATTCAAAATCTCTGAGGAGAGCAGGGGAATGGCAGAAAATCCATGTGCACACATAGACACTGAACAGGATCTGAGTGTGAATGCCGTGTAACAAGGGAGCTGCTACCAGTGAGGGAAATCCCTTACTCTTCTGTCTTGTTCCTATATTCCTCCTTTGCTACTGAAATAGTGGCAGAAAGTGGCTGTTCTGGTGTTGAAAGGGGCGAGATGCAGCTGGATGCCGAACCTAAATGGAAAATGCTATCTTTTGCTCCTGAAGGAAAGGAAGGACATACTTCTAAAAGTAGTTTCAAAATGGCCAGCTCAAGCAGCAGCCTGTGTCAAACGTTGAGTTTACTGCAAGGAGCCAGCTGCCCATGTTGTTCCCCAGCTGCCTGGCACCTGAGCACACAAGGAGAAAAGAGCCCCACACCATCACCCCAGTTCACCATGAGAGGAAACTGTGGGTCTCTGACTGGGTGCAGACGAAAGAAGGCTGGCAGGGGGGAATATCGAAAGTGCCAGATGAGATGCAGTAGGACCCCAGTAGAATAGTGCACCCTGCTTGCCCTTCTCGAGATACTGGCACGATGCCAACACTACCTGAATGCCACTCTGGTCCAACAGTCAGGAGAGAACAAAAAAGTGCCAAATGTGCATTGCGAACATGAGCTGGCAGAGCTCCCCAATGATTGCAATCAATCAAGAGTTAAATGAAGAACAGCTGGAATGAGTTGGAGAAATAGCTTTCTCTGGCATCTGTAATCTGTACATTCTATTCTCTAATGAAAATTAATATGTTGCAATTGTGCATTGCTTAACAACCATAAGTTCTGAAATGAGCTGAACAATGTGGCCCTCTGTAGGCAAAGACTTTAAGTGCACAAAGGAAACCATTGCTGGCTGTATGAGACAGAAGCATATTCTGGTTGCTTTTAAGAAAAATCTCACAAGTCTAATGTCTATTTCTGCCAAACCAACAGGCACAGTGGGCACCATCAAGGAGACAATGGGCTGCAGTTCAGTCCAAAGCCTGGTGTTTTGTTCTTCACAGTGGCTATCCAGGTGCTTCTGGGGTGCTTATAAGCAGGAGCTAAGACCTATGACTCCCCTGTAATTCTTGCCTGCTATGATTATGGGATTTGGAGCAGGGGTGGGTTCCTCCTGGTTCGGACCGGTTCTCCCAAACCGGTAGTGGCCCACTGGCGATGTCACGATAACGTCACCGAACCGGATCGGTCGGTGCCGGTCCGTGGGGGCCGCCATCTTTTTTTTGAATTTTTTTTTTAATTTTTGAATTTTTTTTCCTTCTGAGCATGCGCAGAAGCCAACTTCCAGCACTGTGCATGCGGTCGCCATCTTTTTTTTTTTTTTTGGCTTTTTTTTTGTTTGGATTTTTCGTTACTGCGCATGCGCGCGCCCACAAGGCGCGCCCATGCAGTGCGGGAGGGAGCGAACCGGCAGCGAGGTAAGTTGGAACCCACCCCTGATTTGGAGACTTGCTGACCAGGGAACATCTGGTTCTTGGGTTTGAAATGTTTGCTCTTATCCATAGCGAAATGTTTCAAACCAAAAAAGAAAAGTCCAGTTGCCATGACGGAACTTTCAGACAATTCTACCTGGATGCTGAGAATCTTCTTCGACCTCCACTTGGAACTAATTTTGAGCCTGTAGCACCAATAGTTCTTCAGCCTCTTCTCTACACCTTTATGCAATCCACTTTGAAGTTGTGCGAAAAGATGTGTGAAAATGACTTTTTATTATTATTATTTATTAAATTTGTATGCCGCCCAACTCCCAAGGGACTCTTGTAATGACTTCCACAGACTAATGATGTCCTTTGTTTTCTTCAACTTTAAATCTCCCACTTGGCTTTGTTGACTGATCCCCGGCAGCGTATTGCAGATCCCCTTCTTTCATAAAAGACAGTCCACCATAGTGTGAAAAGAGATTTCCATCTGCAAAGCCCTGTGAAACTCAACAACTTCCCCCTACGGAGCAAATAACTACAACTCAACAGATTCATCATGGAAACAGTGCGGCAATGAAAAAATTCACACCCGCTCAGTCCCTCAGCACCTGCTGTCACTGGGGGGGGGGGGGTCCAGAGGGAGGGCTTTTCCCTCCCTAGATTCCCCCCACAGACTCTTGCTCTCGCCCACCACTTGCTCCCAGTATAGCCCAGGGTATCTCTGCCTTCTACTCCTCACAGTTTCATTTCTGGGGAACAATCTCCTGCTTGCCACTTGCAATGATGGGCTCTTTGGCAAAGCACCCCCTCTCAACTGCTGTGGTCTCAGGATGTGTAGCATCCCTCCCAAATGACCTCCCTCCAGGGCCCACCTGCACTTCTTCTGATCTTAAATCCCTTTCCCTTCCTTCCTACTCTGCCACGCTTTGGGTCTTTTTGAAGGGCAGCAGCATTGTCGGTGGTGTTAAATAGTTTTACATCATCGGCGAAGAGAACGCAGTTGCTTATAATATGATCGCAAAGGTCATTTATGTAAAGTATAGAGTGTTGGTCCTAGAATGCTGCCTTGGGGGACACCGCTGTTAATAGGTGCAGGATTTGATAGGGCGCTCCCTATTTTGACCACTTGCTGTCTGTTTGACAGGAACGCAGCTATCCAATCATGTAGGGGTCCAGAGATGCCATAGGATTTTAGTTTTAGAAGTAGTTTGTCATGTACCACTGAATCAAAGGCTTTACAGAAGTCTATATAAATTGCGTCTATTGTTTTTTTTTGGTCGTGGTGTGTTGTTCATATGTTTTTGCAGTGTAGAAGTTGTAGATTACAGGATAATTTTTTTCTGAAACCAAATTGTTTGTTAGAGAGTAGGTTGTTAGTTTCTAGGTGGAGGGTAATAGATTGGTTTATGATTGATTCCATGACTTTGCAGGTGAAGCAACATAATGAGAATGG
>QLTV01004096.1:325573-348033 GCA_003457575.1 Thermophis baileyi
ATGTTTTTAAGAACAGACTAGACAGTCACTTATCTGAAATGGTATAGTTCTCCTGCATGAGCAGGGGGCTGGACTAGAAGACCTCCAAGGTCCCTTCCAGATTTCTATTCTATTCTATTCTATTCTATTCTATTCTATTCTATTCTATTCTATTCTATTCTATTTTATTCTATTCTATTCTATTCTATTCTATTCTATTTTATTCTATTCTATTCTATTCTATTCTATTCTATTCTCCATTCCATTCCATTCCATTCCATTCCATTCTTCTCTTCTCTTAAAAATCTCACTCCATTCAGCCATATATTTTCCCATGGTGCCATCAGGATAATATGTCCAAAGTTCTTAGTCTATTTTATCATTCACTGACTTACTGTTCATCCATTTCAAATTTCAACAAACATTTATGCATTTTAGCAATTACAGGTAGAACTCAACATGAGCTCACTTGAGCCCAAATTTCTTTTGCTAAGCAAGACAGTTGTTAAATGAGTTTTGCCCCATTTTATTACCTTTCTACCAACTGAAGAACCCTAAAGTTCTTAAGTGAATCACTGCAGTTGTTAAGTTAGTAACAACTAACTTGTTAGATGACTCTGGCTTCCCTGAGGACTTTGCATGTCAGAAGGTCGCAAAAGGGGATCCCATGACCCTGGGATGCTGCAACCATCATGAATATGAACCAGTTGCCAAGCACCCAAATTTTGATCACATGACCATGGGGATGTTGCAATGGCCATAAGTGTGAAAAAAGCATAGATCAGGTTTTCATTGCCGCTGTAACAGTCACTAAACGAATGGTTGTAAGTCAAGGACTACCTGTACATGTTCAGCATTTGTACATAGTTCAATTTCAAATTCACTCTTGTGCTGTTTAATTCCAAATGTCCTGTTATCTACCTTAAATCTTTCTCTTAACTGTGCATATGGAAATCACTGGAAGCTAAATTCCTCTGCAGTCAACTGATCTCTTGATTTTTTTCCTTATATTCTCCGTGCTCTTATTGTAGCAGCTCTCAATAGGTTAACTATCTCTCATTGCCTACTTTTTCTTTTCTGTAAAACTCTTCCTGTGCTGAGGCTCCAAAAGGCATTTTCAGGCACAGTCTGTTTTTATCTCTCCATATTCTCAACATGGTACTTCTAATATAGTGATTTTTAAAATCTGCATAGAAAGTCGTTTCATCCAAACCTAAGTGCTCTTCTAGTTCTAAAATTCTTTTATTTCTGAGCAGCACCCGCTCTTTCATCCAAACCAAGCAGCAGGCTGTGAAATGCAAGTCTTAGAGGATTTTATATTTACTGTAACCCTTGGATTCTTCCCTTGCCATATGAACCTTTCTGCAATTGCTTAAACGGTGCATCAATGCTGCTTGTTTTTCATTGTGTTGTAAGTATGCCAAAATATCCAATACATTTCTAATATTACCACTCCACTATCCTTTGGAAAAAACCCACATTGGTCACGAATAAAGTCATTTTCATCCTCTAGCTAAAATCATTTTTTTTTAAAAAATTTAAATAATTTTTATTGAACAGTTTAAAAAAAGACGAAGAAAAACAAAACAAAAAAACAAAACAAAAAGAAATACATACATACAATATATATATATATATACAAAATCAAAACGCAAAAACATAACATCATTACATAACATAAAATCACATAACATAACCTTACAAACCATATAACAGTTTATCATCTTCCATTTCGCAGTTTTGCGTATCGTTTTATCCTTAGTCTTTCTATATTACATTATTCCTTGAACTTAACTCTTTTGACATTATTACTAAATTCTACTTTATTATTTATTCTTCTCTATTTTTTAACGACCAATCCGACTTAATCCATCTTTCTCCTCATGTTTCTATATACAGTAATATCTACTTAATTTTATTTTTGTTTTTATGTTCTAACCACTTATACCATTTCGTCCATATTTTGTAAAACTCTGTTTCCTCTTTATCTTGAATTTCCAATGTTAATTTATTCATTTCCGCACATTCTAATATTTTTGTTATTATTGTTGGGCTTGAAGGGACAGTTTCTGCTTTCCAATATTGGGCATATGTTATCCTGGCTGCAGTTATATTATGTAAAATGAGTCTTGCCGGAGGAAGATGCCATCTATAAAACATCTTATATATGTTTTCTTTATATGATGATGCCATGGTTAATTTATAATTTTGGTTCCATATTTCTTCCCAGTTTTCTAACTCAATTGTGTAGCTGAAATTTTGTGCCCAGGTCACCATCACCTCTTTTACAATCTCTTCTTCCATTTTAATGTTTAGTAAACAGTTGTATAATTTTGTTATCATTTTTTCTTCTGTCCCCAATAAGATTTTATCTAATTCTTGGTAGTCTTTTTGGAATCCAAATTGTGTTAAATCCTTTTTATATCTCGTTTGAATTTGAAAGTATGGCCACCAGTCTATTTTTATACCTTCCACAGCCATTTTAAATCCATTTTAAATAACTTATAATTTATGCAATAGTAATGATACTGAGCGATATTGTTTGTGTGGTCAAATGTGACCTTCTTTAAGTATTAATGGTATATTAGCATCTACCCAGCTGTCTGATATCTTTCCAATATGTAAAATAGAATTCATCATTTTAATAACTCACTGTTTTTAAATAGGACCAAGATGTGAAAGCAATAACTTTCTCAAAATTAATGCAAAATATGTCAAGCACAGAAAACCAGGAGCTAAGGCAATTCAAAAGAATAAAAGTTTATTATATGCTAACACTCTCTATAAGAATCTGAACTACTAACGGTTCAAGCAAATTGGCAGAAGATAAGTCAGCGGAATTCAAAGTGGGCATGAAGGGACTTGAGGCACACTTGACCCCTTGGGCTCCACCTGCTCATCTACTTCATAATTGTACTGTAAAACACTGTAAAGCGGTATATAAGTCTATGTACTATTGCTATATATATTTATGTCTTTTTCTAGAGCTACTTTATAAATGGTGTTTTACAACAGCTGAATTCCTTCTTTGTCCTTCTCATATGAGCATTGGATGCAATTCTTTCACTTCAAGGAAAGAACATCTATTAAACAATAGCATCTGTAGGGAAGTGAATAGATGTCGCAGGAGGGGAGCTGGGTTCATCTTTTGTAGCCAAATCAGAAGCCGTGTGGGACCATCTTTTCCGACTGAAACATTTGCTTTTGTGAGCAGCAGCTCATGTCATCAGATGCATGGACTGGCTGGAGTGATGCAGGATTGTAATAGGGTGATTGAAGGGGAAAAGTGGGGAAGGGAGGACAGTTAATGCAGGTGCACTGCAGGTGGTATGTGGGACGCTCCTGTGAGTTGCAGAAAATGTAGGGGGAGATTCCCAGGGAAGAAGGCATCCTTCAGCCAGCCATTGCAATTGCCGGCCAAGCTCTTGCTGGCACTCTTCTGATGCCCCCTCTCCAGCCATCATCTGGATGCCCCTGAAAGTGCTCCTAGGAACTGAGGTTGCCCTGCTGGGCTGGAGGTGGAATCCAGGCCAGGCTGGGCTCCATAGAGAAGCTGTGCCAATGGCTTTGCCTGAAAGACTTTAGCTCCAGAAGGTCCCCCACCACCCCTTTGGGTCAGGGGTGGGTTCTGGATCCTTTTCCTGCTGGTTCGCTCAGGGTTGCACCGGGCGCGCTTGCACTTTGCGTGCTCCCCCGCAGCAATCAAAAAATAGCTTATGCGCATGCGCAGAAGCAAAAATTAGCTTATGCGCATGCACAGAAGCAAAATCCAAGATGGCGGCACCCACGGAGACACTGACAGAACCGGCTCCGTGACGTCATCACCGGTTTACTAACGGTTCTAAAGAACCGGATAGAACCGGTAGGAACCTACCTCTGCTTTGGGTGTGGGGAAAAGTCAGGATTGCTGCTGAATTGGCTTCAGCTCTGACCTTGCCACGGCCAGTTTGGGCTTTCACACTCCTGGAACTTGGGATTCCTTTTGAAGAGACTTCTATCTTCTGCTCTCTCTTGTGCCCATCAAGAATAAGATCATTGCAAGAACTGTGGGCTTCTGCTGCTTTATTTGTAGCGACTCCTCCCCACAGTAGCAGGTGCCAGTCATCACTCCAAGTCAGCATGGATTTACAAAAACAGGAGGTTTTCTGCACTATCCATCCATCTTTTTCCAAACTTTTTCCAGTCCACACTTAAATTCAGAATACTTCTGAGTCAGTGGTGTCACACAATGGCCAGAAAGCCAAAGCTAGTGTTTAGCTGCAGCAGAATTGACTTTCCAAATCATGAGCAATAGATAGATCCATTTTAGTCTGCGTTGATCAAGCTCTTTGCCCAGTTCTGAGTACCACACTCCATGTTGTGGACGGTGTTTGGGGAAAGGAACAATGATCAGGGCTGGAGGCTAATCTGCGGGTGGGGAGGGTGCTGGCAGAGCTGTGCAACAACCCCCACATCCCTATGGTGTGGGGGAGGGGCCTGGGAAACTTAATGGAATAATTGATTGGAACCATTTCTATACCTTTTCCTGCAGGTCTTGGAGAGCTGAGACAAGATCTATCCTGGTGCCTCTTGGGACATAATTGGCAATAATTTCCTCAAATGCAACAAATCCTCAGGAGGTTCATGACACACTTGATCAAAATATCTGCTATATAATGTGCAGCACAAAGTAGATAATATTGTGACTAGGGGAACTGCAGAAGGTGGCTTTGTAAACTGCAAACCTATAGGCTTTCTTGCTACCTATTGGATACAGCTTTTAAAAAGGAACTATGGCTTTCCTGGCCGCTCAATGTTTGCAGGTCCCTCCTGCCTCTTCTCCTTTTGACAGTTGCCTGTCAACCTCTTTGATGTCATGAGCTGAGCTGCTCGGCACCTTCAGCCTCTCCAGCTGAGGATTCTTCACTGTTTAGGGCTGCCACAGTGAGAGCTGCCCAACTCAGGGATTACCAGAGCAGCGAAGGACGGGCGAGGCCACCTGTTCTTCCTGTGGCTTTGCAGTTGGTCCAGCTACTGAAACCAGGACGATGCAAGCTTCCTGCTGTGCCCGAAAGCCTTCATGAGACCTTAAGCTACTTTGGAGAATGCTATCACAGTCACTTCTTATGCCAACAAGGGGGTGGGGGTGGGAAATCATTAAAGGCATGAGAGCCATTTGCTTTAACCAATGTATTTTTTTAAATTAAATTTCAAATTAATTTTTAGGGTTTCAGAGTCCTGGCTATCTCCACTGCTGACTCTGGGAAGTCTCTGACTTTTGGAAGTTAAGCCTCTTGAGATCAACTTTTTAACACAACATGTTGTTTTGCACATCATGGGCCTAAGCTCTTTTTTAAAAAAAGCAAAATCTAAAACTGTCCCAATGGAAATAGCAAAACAAACCCCAAATTTAGCCTCCAGCATTCCCTTTTAACAAGAAATCCTTTGGTTAAAAATAAAAATGGGAGGTGGCTGCAGGCCAAAGATCTGTTGAGGAAGGAGACGGCCTGCCCAGGAAAGAGAAGTGTGTCCCGGGGCGGTCAAGAGCATCCTAGCAACGGGGCAGGAGTGGATGGGCAGCATCAGCATCACCCCTTGGGCCCCTTGGCAGCCAAGGGCCAGGCACGTCCTGTGGAGACCAACTCTGCTCTTTCTTTCCAGATGAGAAGGAGCATCTCTTTGGATCCTGCCCTCCACCACCCCCAGAGCTTCTCCTCTGGCTGTTGACTGGCTTCCCAGTATCACTGCAAGGGCCCGGTGACCCCAACCTTAGACTCCACCCCAGATCCCAACCTCGTGCCCCACTGTGAGGTCAGCACCTCCTTCAGGGGCAGAGTGAGGGCTGGCTGGCCAGCTGGCTGAGGGAAGCTCTGTTTCTCCCCTTTGTGCTATTTTAAAGGACCATATCTTGTCCTATCTTTAGAGCCAGAGCAAAATATCTGCCAGGCTCTTTGGCATTGATGTCCCAGTGGGAGGCTGATGATATTCAAGCTTTTGCTTGGCGAAGATCCTGGAAATTCTTGGATGGCTTGACATGATTGTTTTCTTTAAGCAAGAGTTGGGGAATGGGATTAAGAGTTGGGAGGGGGAATAAAAACATTGGCTCATCTTGCTGATGTCTTTGGTCTCCTACTATGAAAGGGATCAGGGTAAAGTGGGCTACTCAGCTCCAAGGTGAACTCAAGCAACATCTCAGCTTTCCCTCGTTGCACAATGTTGGTGTAACCATGTAATTGTTAACCCAGGGAAGAACTCAGTTCTCCCTGTAGATACATCAGTTTGCCTCCTCAGTGGCCCTTTTCAGTTTAACGTAAGTCTCTCTTCATGGGGGGGGGGGGGTCACAATACGAGGATGCAGCTGCACAAGATTAATGGCTTCGATGAGAGCTTTGCCCCCAGGGTACAACAACTCCTGACTAATCTGGACTGTGGAGCTCCACAAATCCCAGGAGGACCTAAATTGGCTCTGAAGCATGGCAGTTGTTCCAGCTCTTGAACAGGAAGCTGGATTTGCAGATGTTGCCAACAGAATGGGAGGACCCAGTCCAGGATGGGGCAAACATCTGGCTTCAACACGAGCAGATGATGTCCTACCTTCTGGCAGGGACCCTCTGAAGCTGTCAATGGTAAAAAAGCAAGTGTGACAGCTAGAGGACCACAGGTGCTTCAAAAGAAAGGCAGGCTGATGAGACAAGGTCACAACCATTAAAGACTGGGGCACTGTGTGTGTGTGAAGGTGTCATTCCCTGCACTCTACCCGATTTCTGTTTGTACTCAGCTTCATCATCACAGTCTGACTCCCCCTCCCCGAGTCTCCTCTCATGGAGATGACTGCTTATAGCAACCTGGGCTGCATATAGTTAATTCCAAAGAACTTCCAAGCTCTAATTAGTAACATTTATTAAGACGAAGGTTCAGTGAACAGCACAAGAATTCTGGCAAATGCTCTTGTTTTCCAATGAGAATCTAGTTATAAGCAGACTAGGGGTGCCAAGTGCTGGGTTATCCCTCAGTGTGAAAGAGGAGAGATTGTCTCTTTTGTGAAGGAAGGCACCTTGTGATCATCTGGGGAATGGCTGCTGCACTTCATGTCCATGCAACACCCAGCAGCTGCCATGCTGTGCTGCCGCCTGTGTTTGGTGGATCTCTCAGGACTTGCAAGCTCCCTGGGCAGTTCTTGAGCATCCAGGAACTAAACCTAGCTGGTTTGTGGGAATAGATTGGGAAAGGGGTATCTGGCTAGGGATTAGAGGGAATTTCGTCACAGATTTGATGGTAAAAGAATCTGGATATTTCATGCCAGCAGATCCATCATAGGATGAGTGTTAGTTGGAATTAAGTCTGACTAGCATTGATTTTGTCCAGGAAAAAGTCCACACAGGGGTAGATGAATGATGTGATTGTGAGATCTCCATTCTTGTCCTTGAAACAACAGTTCTTGCCCTGGTTGGTCCATCCCCATCAGGATGACCAGAGGGTGAAGGTCCACCCCCTTCTGGAGAGCACTCAGGTGCTTGCTGATCAAAAGCTGACCAAACTGATCAAAGGCAGTTGTCCTTGCTGCCAACCTGCAGAGTCTTGAGCCACTAATGATTGGCATCTTTGGAAGACTGCTATCACGTCACCCCAGTCCTTCTTTTCATCAAACTAGACATATCTAATTCCCTCAACCATTTGTCAGGCCTGGAAACCATCTTGGGCGTTGGATCTTCAGGCCTGCCACATTTAGTGCTGTGGGAAACTGGGAGGGGGGATTGTGTGTGTGGGGAAATATAGTTATAATAACATTCCTTTCTCCGAGAGTCAAGGTCACTCTGCCCTGCACCTGGAGGGGTGTGCCTGGGAGGCATCTGCAGTTGGGACGGTGCATTGATTTGACAATGTGATGGACATGTGGGTGCTGGGGCAGGGACTTGAGCTTTCTTTTGGGTGTGGAAAACCAGAAGCTTTCAGATTCAGGTTTTCCCAGATGTGCCAATGTGCTCGAAGAGCATGTAAAATTGGTGCGGCAAGTGCTAAAGAAACTACTAGCCGCCAAGCTCTACGCGAAGCCGTCAAAATGTGAATTTCACAAGACCTCCCTAGACTACCTAGGCTACCGCATATCCAGCGAAGGGGTGGAAATGGATCCTGGGAAAGTGAAAGCAGTGAAAGCTGGACTGGCAACCCCCACGCACTCGCAAACAGCTTCAAAGTTTCCTAGGGTTGGCAAACTTTTACAGATAGTTCATCCCCTCATTCGCAGAAGTCGCTCTCCCCCTGACCGAACTGCTGAAAACTGGGCCTCCATCTACTAAGCCGCAGCCAAATCAGCCTCTTGCCTGGTCTATGGATTGCCAAAGAGCTTTTGAGAAATTAAAATGACTCTTTGCCAAGGAGCCTATCCTCCAACACCCAGACCCAGAAAAGCAGTTCATCGTACAGGCAGATGCTAGCAACGTAGCTGTAGCCTCAGTACTTTTACAAAAAGACTCACAAGGACAACTCCAGCCTTGCGCCTATGTGTCTAAAAAAACCCACCAACACTGAGAGGAGGTGGGCTATTTGGGAGAAAGAAGCCTACGCAGTCCGCTGGGCCCTCCTCTTCTGGAGACATTTTCTCAAAGGGGGTAAAGTGCCTTTCGAAGTCTGGACTGATCACAAAAACCTCGAAACCCTGAAGACCCTTCAAAAACTGTCTCCCAAACAAATCCGTTGGGCACAATACTTCAGGCAGTTCAAATTCGAGCTGAAATACATCCCAGCGGGGAAAAAACTACTTGCTGATGCACTGTCAAGAAAATCGCAGTTTGACAGCCGCTGGGAGGAAGTCGTCCACGCCATTATTCCCCCCACTCAACAAGCCGCGCAGGTCACCACCAGAAGCTATGCCAGACAACCCCATCGCACTGCACAAGATAAGATGATGACAGAACTCAAAACCATGCTTCCAGCTGACCCCTGGCTCAATGACAATAAGGATGTTTTAACCATGAGGGATGGGTTAGTGTGGAAGGGGTCCAAGCTGTACGTCCCAGCTAGCCTGAGACTAGAAGTGCTACAATGCAGCCATGACTCAAAGGTAGCAGGTCACTTCGGGTTCCTAAAAACCCTGCACCTGGCTAGGAGGCAGTTCTGGTGGCCAAGGATGAAAGCAGATGTGGAAGACTACGTAAAAAGCTGTGCCACTTGTGCAGCAATGAAGATGAGACCAGGAAAGCCCCCTGGACTCCTTCAACAAGTAGCAAGCCCCAGCAGACCTTGGGCAGAGATCGCAGTCAGAGGTGGTATTCAGCCAGTTCGGACCAGTTCTGGCGGACTGGTAGCGGAAATTTTGACTGGTTCAGAGAACCGGCAAATACCACCTCTGGCTGGCCCCTCCCCTCCCCGCCCCGCCCTTTCCAGGAGTCCCCACGTGCCCCATTTTTGCTCCCAGGTAAGTGCAGGGAGGCCCACTAGGCCCAAACCAGAGCACTTTTTGCCCATTTTTGGCCTGCAGAATGCTTCGGGAGGCAGGGGAGGTGAAAAAGAAGGTGCACAAATGCCCCGGGAGGCAAAAAAACGGGCCATTTTCAGCCGTTTTCAGACTGCAGAATGCTTCGGGAGGCGGGGGGGCAGAGGTGGGTTCCTCCCAGTTCGGACTGGTTTGCCCGAACCAGTAGCGACCCGCTGGTGACGTCACGATGATGTCACGGATCCAGTTCGGTTGGTGCCGGTCCGTGGACGCCGCTATCTTTTTTTTGAATTTTTTTTTATTTATTTTTTTGAATTTTTTTTCTTCTGTGCATGCGCAGAAGCTGAGTTTCCAGCACTGTGCATGCATTGCCATCTTGTTTTCGGCTTTTTTGGGGGGGGAATTTCAGCCACGCAGCACGGGAGGAAGCAAACCAGCAGCAAGGTAAGTTAGAACCCACCCCTGGCGGGGGAGGTTAAAAAAGGGGTGCACAGATGCCCCGGGAGGCCAAAAAATAAACTGTTTTTGCCTGTTTTTGGCCAAAAAATGGGCCATTTTCACCCATTTTTGGCCTGCAGAATGCTTCAGGAGGTGGGGGGAGGTGAAAAACGGACCCATTTTTCACCTCCCCTGCCTCCAGAAGATAGACAGAGAGAAAGAGAGAGAGATAGACAGAGGGAGGGAGGGAGGGAGGGAGGGAGGGAGGGAGAGAGAGAGAGAGAGAGAGAAGAGACACACACAGAGAGAGACTTGTTGCTTGTAAGCTCCTTGGGGCTGAGAAGAATTGCTGCAAAACTGAGTTTCCTGAAGGGGACCACTAGACTCCTAAACAACTGAAAAAATGATCTAGTAAAAAGAAAAGTCAACCAAAAGAGCAACATGCAAACAAAAGCAAAAAAAACCCACCCCTAGGAGCAAAACAAATTAAAGTTTAATTTGTGTGCATTGTTTAATGGACTGTTAAATTGGCCACGCCCACCCAGCCACACGCCCACCCAGCCACACCCACCCAGGCACATGACCACCAAGCCACGCCCACCAAGCCACGTCCACAGAACCGATAGTAAAAAAAATTGAATCCCACCACTGATCGCAATGGATTTTATAGTCGAACTCCCAGAGAGTGGGGGGAACACCATGATTTGGACAGTAATAGAGTTATTTTCTAACTAAGCCCGTTTTACTGCTTGCTCCGGATTACCCTCCGCGAAGAAGCTGGCAAAAATGTTCATCAAGCAGATCTACCGATTGCACGGGATACCCCGCCAAGTGATATCAGACCGAGGAGTCCAACTCACTGCGAAGTTTTGGAGAGAATTCCTCAGATTGGTTAGGTCCACACAGGGACTTAGCTCGGCTTTCCATCCGAGTATGAATGGTGCAGTAGAATGAGAGAACGTAATGGTGGAACAGTATATACCTGTGTTTGTGAACCTATGGCATGCGTGCCACAAGCGGCACACGGAGCCATATCTGCCGGCACGCGAGCCGTTGCCCTAGCTTAGCTCCAGCGCACACATGCGTGCCAGCCAACTGATTTTCGGCTCGCACGGAGGCTCTGGGAGGGCTTTTTCGGCCTCCGGAGGGCTTCTTGGGGGGTCGGGGGAAGGCGTTTTCACCCTCCCCAGGCTCCAGGGAAGCCTCTGGAGCCTGGGGAGGGCGAAAAACGGGCCTACCGGGCCCACTGGAAGATGCGCGTGATAGCTTTCGGCACCCAAGGGAAAAAAGGTTCGCCATCACTATATACGATGCTATGTGGATTACCAACAAGAAAACTGGGCAGATTTGTTGCCGTTTGCAGAAGTGGCTTACAATAACGCGGTGCATAGCAGCACCGGATTGACCCCTTTCCAAGTCACAAGTATTTGTCCCCATGCCAGAGCTGTCCAGAGAACCACCCTCCTCCATGACTTTAACTGACTGGATGGAATCGTTGAGAAAAGGGTGGGAGAATACGAAGAAAGCATTAGCAGACACCGCAGAAGCATGTAAGAAACAAGCAGATAAACACTCCAACCTCCCTTTCGTGTGGGAGATCGGGTTTTTCTGTCAACTAAATATATCAGACTGAGACTGCCCAGCAAAAAGCTGGGAGCTACGTTTTTAGGTCCTTTCCCCATAGTGAAAGTAATTAACCCAATGACAGTTCGGCTTAGTCTCCCACGCATACTAGGGAAAATACATCTTGTCTTTCATTGCAGCTTACTGAAGCCAGCAGTCGGATCAAGGTTAAGACCACAGACCCGACCAACTCCTAAACCTATAGTGGTACAAGGGGAAACCCATTATGAAGTAAAACTAATATTAGACTCTAGATTGTTTAGATTACAGTACTTAGTTCATTGGAAGGGGTACCCTTTGTCTGAAGCTACTTGGGTTAAAAGCTGGGACTTGAAAGCAGACAGATTAGTGAAGCAATTCCATGACAAATATCCTGATAAGCCAAAGGGTCCCCCTGGTGGGGGAAAGGGGTGGTTAGGTGATGTTGATTTAAACCCCTATGTCACTCTTTTGATCTCATTGCAGGATTCAATCATCGAATGAGGAGGGGTGGCCTGTCAGGCCTGGAAACCATCTTGGGCGTTGGATCTTCAGGCCTGCCACATTTAGTGCTGTGGGAAACTGGGAGGGGGGATTGTGTGTAGCTGAGGAGATGTGTAGTCATAATAACATTCCTTTCTCCGAGAGTCAAGGCCACTCTGCCCTGCACCTGGAGGGGTGTGCCTGGGAGGCATCTCCAGTTGGGATGGTGTATTGATTGGACAATGTGATGGACATGTGGGTGCTGGGGCAGGGACTTGAACTTTCTTTTGGGTGTGGAAAACCGGAAGCTTTCAGATTCGGGTTTTCCCAGATGTGCCAATATGACATCTCTAATAAAGTGGAGCTTTGAGGAAACTCAAGCCTTGGAGTTTTCTTTCGTTGGGGGTGTTACTTGGAACCCTGACACCATTCTTCATATGTTTTAGCCTCCAGCCCACTAATCATCTTTGTTGCTCTTCTCTGCACTCTTTCCAGGGTCTCAATATCTTTTTTGTATCATGGTGAAGTGAACTCAATGCAGTAGATCAAACTTGCAATACTGCATTGAGTTCTGGTCACCAAAATACAAAACAGATATTGAAACTCTACAAAGAAGAAAAGAGCAACAAAGATGATTAAGGGGCTGGAGGCTAAAATATGATTGAACAGTTGCAGTAACTGGTTATGTCTAATCTAAATAAGAGAAGGAATAGGGGTGACATGATAGTAGTGTTACAATATTTGAAGGGTTGTAACAAAGAAGAGGGGGTCAACCTATTCTCCAAAGCACCTGAAGGCAGGACAAGAAGTAATGGATGGAAATTGATCAAGGAGAGATCCAACCTAGAACAAAGGAGAAATTTCCTGACAGTGAGAACAATTAATCAGTGGAACAACTTGCCTTCAGAAGTTGTGGGTGCTCCAACACTGGAGGCTTTTAAGAAAAGACTGGGCAGCCATTTGTCCAGAATGCTTGTGCAGGATGTCGAACTGGAAGACATCTGAGGTCCTTTCCAACTGTGTTATTCTGTATTCTGGCAAGAATGGGAAAAAACCTAAGAGAAGGAATTGACTAGTGATCCCCCATCCCCCAAACCATAAACCATCTCTTTCCTTACTTTCCTCATTCTAGGAAGAATGAAATATTTGTTTACACTGTAAAACCAGCTTGCAATAATCTGAATGCAGCCTGGTCTCTTTCAGCTGCTGTCTGCAAGGGTGGGGGGAGGTGAAGGGGGTCTGCCAAGGATTACTATAGATCTCACTGAGCCCATCCAGACAGCCGTAGAAATGCTTTCTGCATTCTGCAATGTGGCCCCAACCATGCTCAGAGTTTGTTTGCTCTGTGCCAACAGCAAAGCTCAAATCCATCTCAGTAAGGAGGCCAGCAAGACTGAGAGCTTTGGGGAGGGTCCTGCTAAGGAAAGCAATTACTGGTTTTGCAGACTGGGGTGGGGAATCCCCCATCCTCTGCCTAATATGGGTTGGGGAGGGAAATGTTGCAGATAACTAGAGCTGCTGGTGCAATCCTGGTGCAGAGGGCAGGAGGGGCTGCCCAGTGAAGCGGGAGCATCGTGGGTCACCTGTGGGGGACGGAGGCTGTCCGAAACCCCCAGCTGGCCACCTCTGTTAGCCCCCTCCCCCCACTTCTCTCCCTTCCCTGTCAGACCCACATAATTGCAATCAACTCAAAAAACATAACACTACCCCTCCGTTCCCTCTCTCCCTCCCACCCTCCCTCACACGTGCAGGTTCACCCATCACCCTGGCCCAAGTTTAAAGCTCTCCTTAAACAGCAGCCAGGCGGAGCCACCCCAAGGTTGGAGAGAGGGCAAATCCCACTGGACAACCCATTTTGCTGATGGGATCTGAACCATGCCAGGCCCTGCCAGGTGACCAGAAGCAGCCGAGAGAGGCAGTTGCCAGCCCCGAGCCACCACGGACTCTGAAGGACACCCAGCACCTGGAATCACACTGGGAAGCCACCTGGCACACAAGATGGGTGCCCAAGTGTCCCCACTGCCATCTCCTGGACCAGCCACAGCTTGGTATAATGTATGTGAGTGCAGACCCACGCAGAACGCATTGCGGTCGTCCAAACAAGAGACAAATGGTTGTGAGAAGGTCTCAAATAAATTTAAACAAACAAACAAACAAACAAACAAACATTCAGCTTCTCCTTCATCAAGATTTGTTTTGTAAATGATTTGTAAAAGACAAATGTGTGAATATATGAAAAAGACATGGATGGGGGGAGTTTGCAAGTAACATTTTATATCCCTTTTGGATGTTACAGATGTGTTTCTGCACCCCCTCTGGCAGCTCTCTTGGCTTCTTGTTCTCAGCATTTTGAGGGTGGCAGGTTGGAAGATCAATCATCCACCTTCAAGTCAGTTTTAGAGGGAAAGGCCTATTGTGTGGACATGGTGTGTTTATAAATATTTACTTCTGATTGATTGTCAGACCTCACACCAGCACAGCAATAACTAAGAACATATTGATATGTAGACTGCTGGATCAGATCCCTGGCCCATTCAGTCCAGCCATTTGTTCTCCTACAGCCCACCCCAAGGAAGCCCACTCATCCCCCAGCAGTTGGCCTTTACAGGCAGCCCTTTGGCCTCCAAGGATAAGGACCCTTGACCCCCAGGACTTCCAAGAATTGACTTGACCCTTCTTTGAAGGCAGCCAAGCTGATTATCAGCACTGCATCTTGTGGTAGTGAATTCCAAATTGAATGACATGTTGTGTAAAAAAATGTTCTTGTATGTCCTGCTTCTTCCAGGATTCCCTGTCATTGGGTGACCTCTGGGAAGGGAACACGGCTTCTCCCCTTTATCCACACCATGTACACTTCCATCATGTCTCCTCTCATTCACCTTTCGGGATTCAAAAGCCCAAATGTCACAGCCTTTCCTCACAGGGAAGCTGCTCCACCCCTTGGCCTCCTTAGTTCTGCTCCTCTTGGCCTTCTCTAGCTCTGAGGTGACCTCTGGGAAGGGAACACAGCTTCTCCCCTTTAACCACACTATGTACACCTCCATCATGTCTCCTCTCATGCGACTCAAAAGCCCAAATGTCACAGCCTTTTCTCCCAGATAGCTGCTCCACCCCTTGGCCTCCTTAGTTCTGCTCCTCTTGGCCTTCTCTAGCTCTACCAGACCCCTTCTGAGGTGCGGCAACCACAACCGCACACAGTATTCCAGATGTGTTGCACCAGGGATCCATGCAAGGGCATTGTGACACTGGCCTCTCTGTTTGCAGCCCTGTTTCTTATCCCTCCCATGCGCGGGGGGGGGGGGGGTTCTGATAGCAGATGCCCCCTGAATCAGCACCTTCATTGAAGTGTTTACTGTTGCTGCAAGAAGATTTATTTTGTTCTTGGCTGAGAGACCAGCAAGAAACAAATGAGGGTGGATTAACTCAATGGGGAAATCAGAAGGCATGTGCTAAACTGCTTTGGTGTGTATTTCTATCTGTGTGGGAATCACTGCTCGTTTTATCTTGTTCTGTCCTTCAAGAAAGATAAGGCTTGAATTCTACCCACTTCAGGCATGGAGCTGCTGTGATGCCAGACGCTAATCAGATTTCTTTGGCAGCCACTGGCAGGCAGCTCTAATAAGTCAGACGTTTTACGAGAAGAGTTCAGGATTTCTGACACCATTTGGAGGAATGCATTTGGGAGGCTTGCACAATTGCTCCCAAATGCATTGCTTGTACAATAGGACAGGGGTGGTGGGGGGGTGTTCCAGGAACACAAAACTGACATGGCTCTCACTGTTTATCCACACATGCTAACCAGATCGTCAGTCCTGGCAGTGTGTCCAGTGTGAAAATAACTTCAGAAGAGAAAGTCATAAGGCACGCAAGAGACCCAAAGGCATTCTGGACAAGGCAGACAGGAAAAGGAGGTGATTCATCTCTCTGCAGGAGCAGCCATGTCAAGAGGGCAGGAATCCAGCCAAGTTCCAGCAGCGGCCATCCAAGGGAACATGGATGAGGAAACAGCCTGGAAGCTCCTGTTGGCCACGAAGCAGCTACCACCACCACTGCCGAGGATCAGGCTGGGCAAGAGTAGCCAACCACCAGGGGGGTGAGGCGAGGAGGAGCTCACCAGCTTCGAGTCCCTGCCAGCCAGGGGCAAAAATTGGGAGAGCTGACCGGTGCAGGTTGCAGCCTCTCTGGGCCTTCCGCAAGGGCAGTTAAGCATCAAATGCAGGAAGGCTGGAAAGAAGCCAGCTCTTCAGCTTGGTGTCAAAGTAGCTATGGATGTGCCTCATTCCCTTGCCACCCCTTAAGATGACCAACTGGTGCTGCTTTTCCACCGGATGCTAATGCTGGGTTGGAAGGGAATCTTGCCACCACTGCCTTGAAAGGGTCCATATCAAAGCTGCCCCTCACTGGTCTCCAGTGGCAAGGAGGTGACCATGGAGAAGGCATCCACAGGTAGGTGTAGAAGAAGCTTGAGAAGCGGGAGGGGGGCAGGAGAGTGTTGGGGAAAGGATGAAACTGGCTCCTCCATGACCATTGAGAGAGGGGGAGGGAGGAAAAACACAGGCAGACTTGCAAGATTTTCTTACTAGAACCTTTCTCAATAAAGTTGAGTTCAAGTCTACCTTTTAGGGCTGACAGCAGCTGAACTGATGTCAACCTGTTTTTATGCTGCCTCAAGGACCAGAGGAATGCTCACTTAATAGGCCTAGAAGAGCCCAGAAGAGTAAATGAGGGGGTTTAAATCAGTAAGCTACAACTACCTTCTCCACAGCTTACTGATTGCATGATCAGTGTGATATAACGATCTGCACAGGCCTGAAGTCAAAATCCAAATAAATGTGCTTCCCTGGAATTTGAATACAGAATAACAAAGGTGAAATGGACTTTGGAAGTCTTCTAATCCAACCCCCTGCTTAAGCATGACCAAAGCATCAGTATACCATTCTGGACAAAGGCTGTGGAGCCTCTTCTTAAAAGCCCCCAGGGATGGAGCACCCACAACTTCCAGAGGCAAGCTGACACACTGATTAATTGTTCTCACTGTCAGGAAATTTCTCCTTAGTTCTATGCTGGATTTCTCCTTGATAAATTTCCATCCGTTACTTCTTGTCCTGCCTGCAGGTGCTTTGTGTGAAGTTTCCGAAAGATGCCCTAATTGATTCATGAGTCACGAGCCTAACTCCAAAAGAAATATAGCGATTTATTAGGAGCGATATTTCGGCAATACTCCAATGCAGTCAGAACTGAGCTCACGCAGGTTACATGCCCTCATGACCCTGTTTCCCCCCTTCTCACTGGACATGCCATAAATCACATGCTCCAATGAACCACGTTGGCGGGCTGTGAACCCCACACCCCTCCTTCGGACTCCGGTAACATAAGACACAATCAGTAAAAGAAACATTTGTGGAATGTAGTTTCAGTTAGGACAATCAGCCACTCCGTCAGCTCTCCCCCCTCCTTCTTATGGCAACCTGAAAGCTTTGCAAGTTGACACTTTGGATATTAGATTAGATTAGATTAACAGCCCAGAGTCCTTTGGGAGTTGGGCGGCATATAAATTTTATAAAATAAAAATAAACAGAGTTGGAAGGGACCTGGTAGGTCATCTAGTCCAACCCCCCACCCAAGCAGGAGACCCTACACCATTTCTGACAGATTGCAGTCCAATCTCTTCTTGAAGGCCTCCAGTGATGAAGCTCCCACAACTTCCGAAGGCAACTTCTGTTCCATTGGTTGATTGTTCTCACTGTCAGAAAGTTCCTCCTTATTTCTAGGTTGAATCTCTCCTTGATCAGTTTCCATCCATTATTCCTTATCTGGCCTTCAAGTGCTTTGGAAAATAGCTTGACCCCCTCCTCTCTGTGGCAGCCCCTCAAATATTGGAAGACTGCTATCATGTCTCCCATGTTCCTTCTCTTCACTAGATTAGCCATGACCAGTTCCTGCAACGGTTCATCGTATGTTTTAGTCTCCAGTCCCCTAATCATCCTGGTTGCTCTCCTCTGCACTCTTTCTAGAGTCTCAACATCTTTTTTGTAGTGTGGGGACCAAAACTGGATGCAGTACTCTAGGTGTGGTCTTACTCAGTGGTGGGTGGCTCCCGGTTTGGCGAACCGGTAGCAGCAGCAGGAGGCTCTGCCCACCCACCCGGGATGCTTCTGCGCATGCGCAGAAACGACGCATGCATGTGCAAGCGCGCATGCGCACATGAGCGAACCAGTAGCGACGGGATTTAGAACCCACTACTGGTCTTACTAAGGCTTTATAGATTGGTATTAGTACCTCACTTGATCTTGATTGTATCCCTCTGTTGATGCAATTTAGGATTGCATTGGCTTTTTTGGCTGCCGCCATACACTGTTGGCTCATATTTAACTGGTTGTCCACTAAGACACCAAGATCCCTCTCACAGTCACTGCTATTAAGCCTGGTTTCACCCAGTCTATATGTGAACTTTTGGTTTTTTCTTGCCTAAGTGTAGAACTTTACTTTTCTCTACATTGAATTTCATTTTGTTAGATAGGGCCCAGCGCTCAAGTCTGTCAAGATCCGTCTGGATCTTGAGCCTATCTTCTAGGGTGTTGGCTAGTCCTGCCAGCTTAGTCTTAGGTTGACTCCCTCTTTGCTGTGACAGCCCCTCAAATACTGGAAAATGCTATCATGTCTCAATCCCCCTTCTGAACTATTGCGGTAGAGAGATGGGGGGCCTTCCACATCAAACATGTGCCTGTCAAAATAGATGCTGAAACTTCATGTTCTCCTTCCATCATTCAGACAACCATGCATGACCTGGATGACTGAGAATCTCCATAGTCAAACAAAAAGGAAACATAGATCCTTTAGAAGGATCTATGGGAAACTCAACAGGTCTATCAAAAAACACCTGGATGGATTAAAGAATGTGAAGATGAATTTAGTAAAATCAAATACAATAATATTTAATAATAGTAATATAATAACAGCAGAAATGATTAAAAATTGAGTGAAAAGAATAAAAAAATTTGAATTAATTATATAAGAATTAAAAATTGCTTGGGAGGGATTGATTTTTTGTCACTGGCAGCCACAGAACGTCCCTCAATGGGATGCCCTGAGGTCATTGGCAAGCCTGAATTGGTGGGGCGACCTTCCAAAACCGATGGCTCCTACAGGAACCTGGAAGGGAGGAAGGAGCAGTGACTCATGTTCTGATCAGGAAGAGATGATCATGAGGATCTGCTGATCCATCCGTCTTTCTTCTGCTTCCTGCCAGAATAGTCTTGCCTGGTATAATTAAAACTTTCTGACATGATACAGGTTCTCCTGCTTGAGCAGGAGGTTGGACTAGAAGATCTCCAAGATTCCTTCCAACTATTTATTCTGTTGTTGCTTTCTCTCATCCAAGACAAGGAAGGATCTTCCTCGCTTCATAAATCTGGGAGTTCTGGGGTTAAAAAAACATCACCTTTGCTATGGTGACATCTTCTGGATTATTCTGGACTTTAAAAGTCATGAAGTTTGCTAGACATTTCACAAGGTTTTTGATGCAGCTCTGCAGCCCCACATGCTCACATGCTAATGTGAAGAAACCTTTCTCTGCTCTCCGAGGTGATGAATCAGCAGGGTTCTTGATGAGTCAGCGAAGGTGGCCCTCTCAAGGCTGAGCGGCTTATCTTTCCCAGCAGGGCTCCTTCTGGCTTCTTATCTCCCACCCTGTCTCTGAGGAGTTTCCTCAGCTGCAGGTCGAGAAACTCTCTTCAGTGCTGAATTTGCTGCTTTCTCGCAGCGGGAGCAAGCAAAGGCATCTTGCCAAGGGAAAGGTTTAATAGGGAAATTCTGAAAGCCCCTTTTGTGGAAATATTGAAAAAGAAGGTGGCATTCACAATTGGTGCACCGGGATGGTAAATTGGTGGAAGGTAATCAGAATAACAGAATAACTGAATTGAAAGAGACCTGGGAGGTCTTCTAGTCCAACTTCCTGCACAAATAGGAGACCCTATACCATTCTAGACAAATGGCTGTCCAATCTCTGCTTAAAAACCTCCAGTGATGGAACACCCACAACTTCTGGAGGCAAGCAGTTCCACTGGTCAACTGTTTCAGGAAATTTCTCTTTAGTTCTAGGTTTAGTTCCAGGCAGAAGAAGAAGATCATGGCTTCAAAATCTAAGGGACCGGTTTGGACAAAACTCAGCAGCACTTTTTCGTGTGGCTGTTGATAAAAATAGGATTGCCAACATGATCGCCAACATTCGATGACGGATATGGCACAAGAAGAAAAAGAAGTTCTAGGTACATTCCAGTAATGGGTTTCACTTACCTTTGCTACTGGTTCGGAGATGTGTGCACGTGCGCAGATCGTCCGTAATGACGTCCAGGCGGGTGGGCGGAGCCTCCTGCCGCTGCCGCTACCGGTTTGCCCAAACCGGGGCGAACCGGTAGCAACCCACCACTGGTACATTCTCTCCTTGATTAGTTTCCACCCGTTGCTTCTTGTCCTGCCTTCAGGTGCTTTGGAGAATAGCTTGACTCCCTCTTCTTTGTTGCAGCCCCTCAGATAGTGGAAGACTGCTATCATGTCTCCCCTAGTCCTTCTTTTCATTAAACTAGACATACCTGCAATTGTTTTTCATATGTTTTAGCCTCCAGTCCCCTAATCCAGTCTTTTGATGGGTGATCTGCTGGGAAGAGTTTCATAATGAGAGAAATTGATATTCTGCAGAGGACAACACAAAACCTGAGAGAGGATGGGAAGATGGGTTGCTTGTTTCTCCAGTGCCCCCACCACCACGTGGTCTGTTAGCCAAATTGGCTTAGGTGGCAAAGCATTCTTGGTCAAGAAGTTGTCCTGTGCAATGCGGGAGGAGGTCATTCTAAAATCATTTGGGCAGCTGGTTCTCTGCTCTTCCTAGTCGCCTGTGTCGGAGCAAAGTTGGAGGCGCTACCACAACCTTTCTGGTTTCTCTGATTTCTCTTGCTAACATCCTGTAACAATATTTGTCTGTTCCTCAGAAATTGCCATTAATCTGTATAAGACTGTTATGACTGAGCGGTAAATAAACAGGAATTGGCAACAGCATCTACTGCTTGTTCAGCAGAACTGAAAAGTCAACTTTTAAAGATTCTATAATCAAATCCAAAGAATGTGAATGGAATGATCCCAAAACTAATTTCCAAATTTGCAGCCAATGGGGGACAGCCTGATTTCTGGTGGCAACACCGTTTGGTTTGGTTTAGCGTAGCCTCTTTGGAGCAACCAGCCTAAGCTTGAATTGGGCTCCTCCAAGGAAGGGGTGAAGAGGAGTGGTAGCCTCGGGTTGCCTTGAGGGTTTTTGTGCCTTTCCTCGCCTGGATGTTTCTTCCTCTCTTTTGCTTCTTCCTCACATTAAAGTTCCACGAAGTCAGGAATCGAGGCAGAGCCCAGTGAAGGAGAGGATGCTCTCTGGCCATCTTTCGCCTTTCCAACTGTGGGAATCTCTTGCCTGTTTATTGACGCAACTTGTGTGCTGCCCATCTTGCCAGAGGCAACTCCAGGTGGTTTACTGACATTCAGTTAAAGTGCACCATAAAATATTAAAACAATAAATAAGGATAATAAGTTTAAAATTCTATTAAAATAAAACTAAGCAGGATGAAGAGGGAGAGAGCACATAGCCCTGCTTGATCAGATTTACTTTTTTTGCCCCCCCCCCAACTTGCCATGGCCAACTCGCTGTGGGACAAGAGTTACACTAATATCAAAGGAATGGTAGAAGAGAATCATTAAAGAAAGGATGCAAAAGGAGGGACAGAATGAAATGTGAATGGCAAAAATTGAAATAATTTTTATTTATTTTAAATAATGGAATAGAATTGTTCAATTGACCCGCAGCGAGTTGGCCGTGGCGAGTTGTGCCATTCCTTCTGCTGCTTCCCCTCCCAGAGGCTCTCAGTAGACCAAGGAACTCCTCAGGGCACTGAAGTGCCTCGACTCAGCTGGCAAGGGGGCTTCACCAGAGCAAGCCCCCAGATAGGAAGAGCCATCCTGATGGGCAACCAGACTTCTAACTTGTCCTGTGATCCAACGGAAGAGAAGCAATCACAGCTGCCACTTCAGAGACAGAGACCCTAACCCCCACCCCCCATTCCCTGGCCTGACCTCCAGGCTGATGCAGAAGACCACAAAATAGGTTTTTCCATCTTGACAACTGCACACTGACTTCTAGTACGGTAATTACAATTCCACCATGTCCTTATAAGCTGGGGGGTGGGGGGGTTTAATGATCAGCCCTGGAAACTTTCCAGGTGTTGCATTCAAACTGAGCAGCCTGTCATGCTGGATGTCTGCTGTTCTCTTAAGGCAATGTGATGTAATAGGTAGGGTATTGGTCCAGGAGCAGGAAGATGCACATTTATTTATTTATTTGTTTGTTTGTTTGTTTGTTTATTATTTATTTATTTATTTATTTATTTATTTATTTATTTATTTATTTATTTATTTATTTATTTATTTATTTATTTATTTATTTATTTATTTATTATATTTGTATGCCGCCCAACTCCCAAAGGACTCTGGGCGGCTTAACAACAAA
>QLTV01004096.1:364772-403875 GCA_003457575.1 Thermophis baileyi
CCCTCCCCCCCCTGCTGTCCCCCAGCTATCTTTACTGAGGTCCAGCATCATTGTTTGCCTATAGGTCTGGCCTAGCAGCACCTCTCCTTGCCTAGTTGTAGGGGGTGGGTGGGTGTGAAGAGATTTAGCCCTTTCCTTCCCTTTCGGTGGGGTGTGTCTGTGTGCGCTTCTACATGGCATGACGGGGGAGCAGCCCCACTTTCAGGGAAGGGACAGTGAGGGAAGCTGCCCTCCCACCCTTTGGCCATGGGGAGTTTCAGCCACTCCCGTCTGCAGGACCTTTAACCCCACACAAATGAAGAAGAGCCACACATCAAGGCCATATTTGGAAATGCATGGAATCCGCACTCTGCCAGAATGATCCTCAATGCAGTCTCAGGAGAAATGAAGTACAGATAGTCCTCGACTTATGACTACAATTAAGCCCAAAATTTCTGTCGCTAAGCGAGATAGTTTTGCCCCATTTTATGACCTTTCTTGCCACATTTCTTAAGTGAATGGCTTCAGTTTAGTGACAAGGATGTTAAGTGAATCTAGCTTCCCCATAGACTTTGCTTGCTGGAAGGTCGCAAAAGGGGGTCACATATCCCAGGGACACTGCAACTGTCATAAATATGAGTCAGTTGCCAAGCGCCTGAATTTTGCTCACGTAACCTTAAAGATGCTGTAAGTGTGAAAACTGGTCACAATTCACTTTTTTCAATGCTGTTGTAACTTTGAACGGTCACTAAATGAACTGTTGTAAGTCGAGGATTACCTGTATTTAAAGGAAAGTCATATCTGGCCACAGATCAGAGACTCGCCTCCATTCTTGGGAGTTAACCAGAGCTGGTTGTGTGTACAGGCTAAACCGGGGCTTCCCTAGAGAGGCCTGAAGAGCAGGAACCGCTGATCGGCATCCTTCTTGGCCTCTCTTTCAGCCAACTGCTTTGCAATGACCAAGGAGCCGTCCTGAGCAGCGGAGAGGACTTACACTGGGCCGCCCTAGAGAAGACCCTAAAAGCCGTGGCAGAAAATGGGGCCGAAGAATTCTACTCTGGGAGGACGGCAGAAAAGTTAGTGCAAGATGTCAGAGCTGAAGGTAGGGCTAAGTTGTGCGGTTCTCCCAAGCCAGTTACTGTTCAAGTTCCTGCCAGTCACGAAGTGAATAATCTGCAGTTGTTTAACACTGGAGTGGTCTCCGCCTGAGATTTGAGAGATGCAACCGCTCAGTTCCCATGAAATGGGGCAGTGCCAGACCATCAGCCAAGAAAGGGTGAGCCTGTGGTGAGACGGTGCTCTAGCTTGGCCTGTCGGATAGCACTAGCAATAGCCCTTAGACTTATCTACCGCTTCACAGTGCTTTCCAGCCCTCTCTAAGCGGTTCACAGAGTCAGCCTCTTGCCCCCAACCATCTGGGTCCTCATTTTACCCACCTCGGAAGGATGGAAGGCGGAGTCAACCTTGAGCCGGTGGGATTCGAACCGCCGAACTGCAGCTAGCAGTCAGCTGAAGTAGCCTGCAGTGCTGCACTCTAACCACTGCGCCACCTCGGCTCTCTTGTGTCCTCTTCAAAGGGGGGGGGGGGAGAGACAGAAAGTCAGGTTCATTTCATGTATGGAGTTTGCGCTACCTCCAAAGCATGCTAAGCCGGCGTTCAAAAACAACCAACAACAGCCAAAAGACATCGGGAGATTTGTTCTTCTTACCCGCCACCTCCCTTTGGGACCCCCTCAACTGCCCCCATTGGTTAGCAGCTGTTCAGACTGCTCCAAGACCTGGTCTAAGAGGAGAAAGTCTCAGTGAAAAGACCCCAAGACTCCCAATGTCCAAAGCAGAGTGAAGAGATGCTGACCCAGCCTGGAACAGGTCTAGGACAACTCACCACAGCCAACTCACTGTGACTAACGGACAACTCACTGCGGGGCAATTCAACACTGTCCCAGTCGTTTCATTCAGTTATTCTTATTGGTGACCACATTTTTTTTGAAATATTTGTAACCCTTGTGTTTCTGGATTGACTTTCTTTATTATTATTGACCATGGTTCTGTTGAAATTAATTTAACTTTTGTATTTGTTGAATTGTCCCCGGGTGAGTTGTCCCATTCTGGCCTGGAACAGCCAAGAGGTGCCAGGCTCAGTCCAATCTGCAGGGATCTCTGCACACACACACCCCGCAGGGGGTCAGTGAAGCCGATGAGGTCACAGCCATGCAAAATGGAGGTTGGGGGAAGGGAAAAGGCAGTACTTTCTCACCAGCACAGCAAAAGATGATGAAAAGTTGACTGAGGCTTGGGCTTCAGATAAGAAAAAGACAAAATCACAATACATTCGTGTTTGTATCACAGTTTGGTTCAAGTGGGGAAGGGCCTAAATGGCTAAGCTAGCCAGTGGTCTTCCCAGCAGTCTCACTTTTCCAAAATGGCTCTCGCATGAAGTTGCACAAAAGTCCACTAATTATGGATACGTAATCCAAGATGATCTCTCCAGAAAAAGGGGCAGAGAAGAGTTAGCTGCTGATAGTTTTGAAGGCCATCTGTTGGTCACCATGGCAGCTCTTAGGCTCAGATCTGTTCCTGGTCTGCAGCCTCTCCTGGGGCTTCAAGTTGAGAGGGAGACCACCATGCACCTCCTTTCTGAAAAGTATCGCCTTCTAGGAGGATTGAAAGATTCACTCTTTTTTCCTGTCATTGTTTAGGTGGCACCTTGACATTGGAGGACCTCCAGAATTATCATGTTGAACTGATGAAACCCTTGAATATGTCACTGGACAAATATACCATATTCTCAGCCCCAAGGCCAGCAGCCGGAGCAGTCCTTTTCTTCATTCTCAATGTCCTAAAAGGTAAATGAGCAAAGGGTAGCTCTTGGCCCCCAGGGGCCTCTTGATTAACCAAGGCAGGGCCCCAGCTGGGGAAGAATCACAGGTGGCTTCTGAGATTCTGGTGATAACAGGTTAGGAAATGCTCTTCCTGGAGAACTAGCTTGGAAAGCCTTAGTAAGACCACACCTAGAATATTGCATCCAGTTTTGGTCACCACACTATAAAAAAGATGTTGAGACTCTAGAAAGAGTGCAGAGAAGAGCAACCAGGATGATTAGGGGACTGGAGGCTCAAACATACGATGAACGGTTGCAGGAACTGGGCATGGCTAGTCTAGTGAAGAGAAGGACCAGGGGAGACATGATAGCAGTCTTCCAGTATTTGAGGGGCTGCCATAGAGGAGGGGGTCAAGCTATTTTCAAAAGCACCTGAAGGCCAGACGAGAGATTCAACCTAGAAATAAGGAGAAATTTTCTGACAGAACAATCAACTAATGGAACAGCTTGCCTTTGGAAGTTGTGGGAGCTTCATCACTGGAAGCTTTCAAGAAGAGACTGGACTGCCATCTGTCAGAAATGGTGTAGGGTCTGCTTGGGCGGGAGGTTGGACTGGATGACTTACAAGGTCCCTTCCAACTCTTATTCTATTCTATTCTATTCTATTCTATTCTATTCTATTCTATTCTATTCTATTCTATTCTATTCTATTCTATTCTAAATTCACCGTCAGTGACCAGTCCTTAGCTGTTCTGGGGGGCTGGCAATAAAATAATATGGTCCATTGCAACTTATTCCACAAGTCAAGCACCAGCCTGAACTCTTCTGCAAGAGGCTTTGAGCCTTCCCAGAGAGGGCTGCTCTTCCTCCTAGAACAGGGTTTCTCCACCTTTAAGACATGTGGACCCAACTCCCTGGCTGGGGAATTCTAGGAGTTGAAGTCCACACCCCTTATAGTTGCCAAGGTGGAGAAACCCTGTCCTTGGGACTTGGTCAAGGCTTGGCTTCCTCACCTAGGAACGCAGAATTCTTCCTGCCCAGAGCTGAGCAGGATGGGACCTGCATCTGGGTCATTACTGGCATTAACAGGAACTCAGGGAAATTGCCGTCTGAGCATGGGGCACTGCTGCAGCATTTATTCAAGACCAAACAATTGCCCAGAAGCTTTTTTCCAAAGTAGAATTGTTAGTCATGGCATAAAGCAGATGATTCTGGAGGAAGCTCAATATGATGCTGCCTTCCAGATTCAAATTAATGTGATATTGCAGCATCTATTCAAGATACAAATGAGGGCTGCAGAGAGGCTTCAGCAAGAGAAGAGGGAATAGTGGGTTTTGGGTTTTGTTTTCTTTGCAGAACCTGAGTTCTTTTCATACAGTAATTTTCTGTGGTTAATTTGGCTACGTGCTCTTCACCTCCAGTGACTGTCACTACAATTATTCTGTGATGTTGAAAAACACTCATTGCCCTGATGGTTTTCCAGAATATTAGTATAAAAAGTATATTGACCTTTTTCTGTTTTCTGTTTTTCTTAGATAGAATAAGCTTTTCTCAAAGGCACCTACATTACTTTAGTTTTAACTGAGCAAGTTATTCTTGAGCTGAGCAGGAGTTCCACTATAATTATTACAGAACTATTTGCTTGATAAATATGAAAGCTACAATTTCAACAGCTGCTTTGCTTCGTTGATTAAATTACAGTATTTTATTATACAATAACGGAATATTGATCCATTGTTGTTTCTGATACTGTATTTTAATGGTGTTCTTGTTTCCTCAAATTAGAAAATATATAATTTCTTTGCATGGTTTGATAGAGTTCCTTGATATTTTAAAATGGGTTTTGACTCAAACATCCTCAAAGTTTTCATATTGTGGCTTGATACGTTTTATTCAACCCTTAACTAATGAGTTAGTGAATGATATGCTATACAAGGATGGCTTTTTTGGGGGGGGGGGGCGTAATTTGGCTTTAAACCTTTGACCTGTATAAACATAAATGATAGAGTTGGTCTACATGATTTTTGTAGCCACTTTGAGCTCCACAATTCTGTGATTTTATGATAATAGAATTAGAGTAAAGAGCCAAACGTAAGATGTCTATAAACTGGAATAAATCAGCTTCAATACTCTTGTATTATAATAATAACTGTAGAAGCAATCAAGATTTTAAGTTGAGTTTGTTTATCTTGGGCTAAGGATTTCCAGGAATTCTTCTCAACCAGGACGTGGAAGGGAAGATAAATGTAACTAGGAGGAATTTAATTCCAGAGTTAATTGACTTCATGCAAGGCCTTCCTGTAAAGAGCATGACATTATTTTAAACTAATTTCCAAGAGATCAGATACATTTCCTTGGTAGGAACATCTTACAAGATTTTACCTTTTGAGAAAGGTAGATTTACCGATCTCCTGTCCTTCAGCTGGGCCTTCATCCGAGGTTGGTCAGTTGAACAGGGAAATTCAGCGTTTAGGTCTTTAGGCTCATCTTGAGAATTATTATCAGGGGATCTGGGCGAGAATTGGAATCCCTGCTGGGAAGGGGATTTGCAAGAGTGCAGGCCCTTCCCCATGAAAACTTTGTTTATGGGATAATAATTCAATTTAAAAACAGGATCTAAATATTTGTTTTTAGTGAAGTGAGACTTTAATAACATTATTTTGTAACCATTGGTTCTTTAGAATAATAATATTATACATTAAATATAATAACATTATTTTGTAACCATTGGTTCAAAGGCAGCTGTTTGGTAGAGATAAAAATAAGCTGGATCTATCTCAGTGTTTTATTCAATGTAAACATTTATTTTTTGGGGTCCAGTTGTTGGCCAACAGCACTCTGGAATGAGGAATGTCATTTTCCAGCTGTTTGTTTCTGCAGAAATAGAAAGCCTGACTCTTGGGACAGAGGTCCAAATGAATTGCCCTGAGTAAAAGCTGGCTCGGATATTTATACAGAAAGTTTATTATTTATAACCTGTCAATCTATGTGACTTTTTTCACAAGGCTTGTGTTCACATTTGGTTGGTTGCATTTGTCATTTCTGCTCCAAGATTTGTCATATTTAGTACAAGATTACTCACAATGGGTCCTTATGAAACCGTCCTCATCCTCTCTCTTTATCAGGGCTTCCCTGCTGCCTATCTGGATTGTTTGTCAGTTTCTCAGCCAGCAAAGTGAAGCTTAGATAGTCCAGTTAATAATTTAATCAGTTTGGTGGCTCATTTCTACAGAGCTTGATTAATTCCTGCCTAATACTGTTTAAAGGCATTAGCTGAAACCTTTTCTTGTGAAAGGGAATTCCTTTCCTAGGGAAGTTATGCTAATTGAGAAGAAAACCGCAGACAGCAGGAGTTTGTTTTCCAGATCCTAGCTTATTCAGACATTTCCTGGGTTTTTTAGAGGGTGCTTTTGTGTTGCTGTCTCCAGGATTTCAAGGGGAATCTGCCTATTTGAAGGATTTCTTTACTTTATATTCATTGTTTTATATTCTTAAGCTATCGGACTATTACAAATATTATCACTGGTTTTGAAGTTCCACAACTTTGGAGGACTTAATTTTCCTTATAAGTCAATAACCTTTCTTCAAGGAAAGTGGAGCTGATGAAATTTATATTAGTTATTATGTGGTTTCTCAAATAACAAGCCTGAAACACAGTTAAACAATGTAAAATCAATTTGTTGCAAACTGCAGTTAATATAATAGCAACCAAACAAGGATCTAAGGAACATTTAATAGTTGGTTGTTGGAGATCGGAATATTAGCTCTTTTGATTTATTCTTGTCAGATGAGGTATCATCTGAGGCTCTCATCAATGGGGTTATTAATGTGACGGGCTCAATTGTTGTGTCTTAAGAATGCAAATGTTCTTCTTGTTGCATCCTTGGTGTTTGGAGTAAAGATATCAAGAGCAGACATGTGGAACCAATATTGTTCTGTCTACAGAATTTTGTTGTTTAGTTGAGCATAACAGGTAGTGCTCAACTTAGAACCATTTGTTTAATGATTGTTCAAAGTTATGACAGTGCTGAAAAATGTGACTTATCACTGGTACATGCACTTATGACCGTTGCGGTGACCCCATGGTCACATGATCAAAATTTGGCTCCTTGGGAACCGGCATATATTTACAATAGTTGCAGCATCCCAGAGTACCACTTATGACTTTCCCAGGAGCTTTTCAACAAGAAAAATCAATGGTGGAAGCCAGATTCACTTAACAAATGTGTGATTCACTTAACGACCATGGCAAAAAGATCATAAAATCAGTCACAACTCACTTAATGACCATATCAATTAGTGATAGAAGTTCTGGTCCCAATTCTGGTCGTATCAATAGCAATAGCACATAGACACATACCGCTCCACAGTGCTTTACAGCCCTCTCTGGGCGGTTTACAGAGTCAGCCTCTTGTCCCCAACAAACTGAGTCCTCATTTTACCGATCTCGGAAGGACAGAAGGCTGAGTCAACCTTGAGCCAGTCAGAATCGAACTCCTGGCAGTGGAATGCAGAATTAGCCTGCAATACTGCATTCTAACCACTGCGCCACCCCGGCTCATAAGTCCTTGTAAGTCGAGGGCTACCTGTAAACATTTTTTAACGTCTATTGATGATGAGGTCATCCTCAACTCTCCTTGTCTTTCAGGGTTCAATTTCACCAAAATTGATCTGGAAGAACCAAACAGAAGCGCAAGGGTCTATCACTACATCGCAGAGACCTTGAAGTTTGCCAATGGCCAAAGAGCAAAATTAGATGACCCTAATTTTTCTAAAATAAAAGAGGTGGGTCTTTCCTGGGACTGCCTTCAGATTTCTGGAATTACATTAGGGTCAGCAGCTCAGTGCTTAGAGTCATCCTGATGCCCACTTGCATGTCTAGTAAATGTGTGTCAAAACCTGGTACTTTGCTCCTAGGACCTTTAATCTTAGATGCCAAGGGCAGCGTTCTTATTGGGGGGTTTTAAACTTCCAGATGAGTGGAAGTTAATATCCATTTTATTCTTTACATATTTACCGTTTATAGCCTGTATTTCCAAACCATTCTTTGCAAGGTAGGTCTTAATTGTCCTCTAAACATTATAAAAATGAGCTGGATATTTTTCTGCAGCTTAGCTCCCTCAATTACCGTATTTTGAAGGGAGCAAATGGCCCCGAGAACTCTCCGATGCTGTTCACAGCACAGAAAAAGATGTGCCAACTGTTAGATTACTTCATGAAAATCAGCACTTAAAGGCTGATTTTCGGTCCTCACCACTGTTTGCATGTGATATGAAAAGAGAGTCCTGAATTTCTAATTAATATGCAAAAAACTGATTTTTGCAACAGCTCAGAGAAGTCAAATCAAGATAAAAAGTTCAAATTTTTTTACAAGCAGAATAAGGAAAATATAAAAGTTTTTCTGACTTCATATTGGATGAAGATCTAGAAGGATAAGAGGCCAGCTATTTAATTTACAGCGGCCCTGACCTGAGGCATTGGCACACCGGGTGTGCCAATGCAGAAAAGGGAGTGTGCCCCCTCCCCTTCTCCTGGGCACAGAGCACCATAAAAAGACACTTCTTTCTCTGTGATGGGCTGTATGGCTCAGTTGCTGGGAAAGGAGGCTCTGAGCCCAGCCCCTTCGGCTTCCCTTGCTCCACTGTCCACCCACGTTTGTCCAGAAACTCCACGTTCTATTCACGGCCCTCCTGGCTTGGGGGCATTTTGGAAGGTGGTCTCGGGGCCCCCCATGGCAGGTCTCCTTCCTGACTGGAATGCCCACCCTTTCAGGAGGTTCTCCACGAGATGATGTCAGATGCCTTTGCTGACCACATCAGGCAGTTGATCGACGGCCGGGGAGACCACCCAACCAGCCACTATGACCCGGCCCAGCTGAAAATGGCCCCTTTTGGCACCTCCCACGTGGCCGTTTTGGCAGAAGACGGGAGTGCTGTGTCAGCCACCAGCACCATCAACCACCCGTAAGTGGGGGCAGCTGTGGACCTGTGAGGCTGAGGGCAGCCTTGACTGTTAGGCCCTCTATGCCCAGGAGGTCTCACCCTTGGTTTTGTTGCTTCCCCCTCCACCTCCTTCCAGTTAGGGTCTCTGCAGAAGCATCTGTGGTCACTCCATTGAAAGCCACTCCCAGTTGTAGCGTCTACCCACAATTCCATGTGTGAAGCTGACCCAGTCGGGCTTGTGTTTCTCACATCGGTTGCAGGCACAATCCTGTCCTCCTTTGTTAACCGAAGGTCCCACAGGCAAAGCTGGTAAAATGTTGGGGAGGTTGCTTGCCCCCTTCACTGGACTGAGTCGAGGCATGTCCCTCCAGAGTCCCCTCCCAAGAGCTTCTGAGCTGGCAGAGGAGCTTTGCCTCCTTAAGGAGAGGCCTGCCTTCCTAGCAGACGTGCCAAGAATGCCAGTCTGAGGCGGGGGCCATTGCTGAGGAAAAGGGTTCTCTGAGGACACGTGATATGGAGTTTCCAAGACAGAGGAAATAGCACTAGCCACAGCCCTTAGACTTATATACCGCTTCACAGTGCTTTACAGCCCTCTCTAAGCGGTTCACAGAGTCAGCCTATTGCCCCCAACAATCTGGGTCCTCATTTTACCCACCTCGGAAGGAGGGAAGGCTGAGTCAACCTTGAGCAGGTGAGAATCGAACTGCCGAACTGCCGGCAGTCAGCAGAATTAGCCTGCAATACTGCATACTAGCTACTGTGCCACCACAGCCCTTAAATAGTTTAATAGAAATAGTTTGGGGCAGGGGAAATTGTCTGAAAGGGTTGTCTTCCCCTTGTCCCTGCTTCTTTCTTGTCCGTTCAGCACAGAGAGGCCAGGAGGACCCCTCCCTACTAGTCTCCTGGGGCTGCTTTCCTCGTCATGAGGTCTAGGGCCACGAGAGGTGGCTCTTTTATAGGCTAGCACAAACAGCATCCCCATCAGATTTCCAGAGGAGGCCTCTGGGGCCTATGATCCTGGCAGGACCTGCCCATCTTGATTCCAGGAGGTGGATGAGGTACTAGCTGAGCCCCCTGGAGCCCCATTCAGAGCGGACGCCTGAGGCCACATAGCTGGATTCACAGCAGCCTCTTGATCAATGCAATGTTCCCGTCCATCTCCCCTCCCCCGTCTGCTTTCTCTGTGCTTAGGTTTGGCTCAATGGTCTATTCGCAGCAAACTGGAATCATCTTAAACAATGAGCTGGCCGATTTTTGCATGAAGCGGTCTAGCAAAAGCATTTCTCCAGGTAAGGACCACTCCCTACCCCCCCCCCACCCCACAAAGAGTCGCACTGAATTCATTGGCTCTTCCTCAGATGCTAGAATTGCTGAGGAAGCGTGCAAGCATGGTGCTACGTAATGCCTGGGTGTTGGGGTTTCCTAAGAGATGGATCCTGTAGGGAACTACTACTTTGGGGTCCTTGGTGCTCTCTGAGCTTGGTTGTTTTATTACAGACATTTCATTACCTGATGATGATATTACCTAGTTTGGTAATAAAATGTTTGCAAGAAAACAGCCAAGCTCAGAGAACACCAAGTTCAACCCTGCGCTATAAAGATTCTCTTCTATCAGCTAACACTTTCTCCTATTGTCCCCCCAGGAGAGATGCCTCCCTCCGCCATGACTCCGTCCATTCTGCTTTCTAAAGATGGGAAGTCCAAGCTAATAATAGGAGGCTCAGGTGGGCCCCTCATTATCCCTGCTGTAGCCCAGGTAAGCCATGAAAGCCCACTGCCTTGTACAAGAGCCGCCCTTTCATTAATGAACCCCACCCTGCAGCCCCCCCCCCCAACCTGGTGTGTTTTCTTCCATTTCTGTGATTTTCCTGGAAGAGGCTGTTCTTCTCCTCAGCTGAGATGCGGCCAGAGGAAACCTTCACAGCAGCCTGGTGGGATTATTTTTCCCGTTTTACTCAAATTTCTATTCAGTCAAATCCCTTTCAATTACAGGAAAATGCAAATTGCTGGGGGGGGGGGCGCAGAAGCACGTGACCTTAGCTGGATAGACATTGCATTTCAAGCAAGGAGAGAGCTTGGGGCCAAAGACTACCTCAATATAATGTAAATTAATTGCCTCCCCTGAATTGCTCCCCATGACTATTCCTCAGCTTCCATGAGGATGCTCCTGGTGGGTTTATCAAAGGAATCTCTGTTGCAGGCCATCGTCAATAAGTTGTGGTTTGGGTACGATCTGGATCAAGCCATTGGAGCGCCCATCCTCTCTGCCACTGGAGGTGGCTCCATTCAAGTGGAGAAGCAGTTTCCACAGGTGAGACGCTGACCTGGTTCTTGGCTCTTCTCTCTCTCCCTCCTCCTCCTCCTCCCTCCCCTAACTTGGTGGTGGGGATCTTGTGTCCCACACAAATGTTCACAGCAGCAAGGCTGGGTGAAAACAGTCCTCTTGGAGAGGAGAACCACCCCCATTACTTGCCAGCCTTGGTCAGATTCTTATTCCATGAAGGCCGTGTGGGATTCCTTCCCCTGTCTCATTGTAGGAGGCCTTTTTTGAGGAGGGGGGAGATGCTCATGGAACTTAGCTACTTTGCCAGCTTCCCAATAAACCAAAAGAAATAGAACCATCCCTTCTGCCTGCCCCCGTCCCTCAGCAGGGCATCCTCTTTTCTTCTCTTAGGTTAAAAAGAGAAACGGAAGATCAGCCCTTTGCTTTAGGAAGGGTGGGGTGAAAGTGTGGGGAGACAACTGGGACACAGAGGGAAGAGGAGGTCCAGCTGGAGACTTGGATGAAGAAGTTTTCAGAATAGCTCCCTTGTCTATTCCTTGGATGGAAAAGTCCCTGATAACTTCAGAAACTTATTTAGAGGGACTTTGGGCAGCTCTGCAGAGTCTCTTTCCGTCCTGGAATTCCCTGCCCAGCTGATCTTCCCAGACTCAGACTTTTAGACTGTCCAAGTCCTGATTCTGGGATTCACCACAGTGGGTCTGACAGCCACCCCGTCTCTGAAGACCCCCAACAAAGCAGAATTCACCACTTCATGGGGCAGCCTGTTCCACTGGCCTACGGCTTGTACTGTCAGGAAGCTCTTCCTATGCCTGGCCTGAGCCTGCTAGTTTTAATCACTCACTCTGGTCCTGCCCTGTGGGTCGATAGAGAGAATGAGGCTCGTTCTGCATCTGCCCGGGAACAGCCAGCCCAGCCTTCTCCTGAAGGCTCCTCCGGGCTGCCTCTTCCCACTGCCCAGGCCCCCTTCCTAACATGGCCCACAGAGCTGTGCAGGCGGCCCTTGAAGGGGGTATGTGGGGCTTACCGTTGCCTTTTTTCCCCTCTGCAGAACCTCACGACGGCTTTGATCACCATGGGGCACTCAGTCCACACTGCACAGCATGTCATGAATGTGGTGCAGGGCATCTCCCAGGAGGGCTCCTGCATCTTCCCTTATTCTGATCGGAGGAAGCGAGGAGAAGCCTCCGGCTACTAGAAGCCGGGAGAAGCTCTGCTAAACTCTGCGGCAACCTGGTCTCCTTTTCTGGCGGTTCCACCATCGGCCTCCGCAGAGGCTGCTGCAAGGAACTTTGGACGCATTCCTATGCAAACCACACACACACACACAGACACACACGGCCCAAACTGAGGTCTACATTTCTCCTCCGTCAGGCCTAACTTCTTGCTGCGACTGGACTTTATGTCCACACGCTGCGCGAGACATTCGTCCTGTAGAAAATGAGAAGCTGAGCCACAACTCTTGTCTCCCGTGAGTCCAGAACCTGAGGAAAAGGTGTGTTGGGCTAAGCCTTGTTGGAGTAGCCTCTTCTCTGTCCTGAGATTATGTCCTCTGTCTGTGGCTGATGGAAGCCGAGGATGCCCAGTGAGAAAGACTGAGACTGGCATGACTGAGCCTTTGGTATTTGGTAGGAACCCAGGATTCTCCTGGAAATCCCCTTCTGCACTGCAAAGCGAGTTATCCGAAGAGAGCAGACACGCTGCAGCCGGTGTGACGGCAGCCCTTCCAAGCTCAAGGCTTTGGAAGAAGCTTTTGCCTGGCAAGCAAAAATGCCTAGGGGACCTGGGGCAACCCTCTCCCCCAAGAGTTGAGTAGGGCCTGCTGCCAAAGCTGTGGAGAAAACCCGGGAGCCATTAACCTTTGATGCAGTTCCCTTTTGTTTCAGGCTGGGGGAGGGGGGTGGCTGGATGCCCTGAGCTTTGCCCTCCACCCACCCTGGACACATCAGAGCCAAAGCCTCAGCAGGAGCTTTTCCTGTCCTTATTGCTGAAAGTGAAAGTTATGGTCTGTTGTGTTCCCACCTGCTGATTGTAACCTGATGGTGGGGGGAGGGAGTGGGCAGGCAAGGAATGGGGGAATTCCACTAGGAATGGGAGAGTCATTCTGGATTATGAGCTTTTTAAAAATTTTATTTCTTCATGCACACATTTGTTCTATAGAAAGTTTAAAGTATATTTTCACAAATTATTTGTGGGTCTGTTTCTTTTTCAAATCTCCTGGCTTTGCTTTTTCTTTTCAAAGCCTCCCAACACAGAGACATATTACTTTATATTATTTGAGATTTTTTTTCTGGAGGGTTTTCAAGGATTTCATTTTTTTCCCCACTTTCTTTGGTCACAGTGCCTCTTGACAAGCCCATTCCAACCACCCTCCCCTTCCAGAGGAGCCTTGGGGCCAGCAGTGCAACATAGGCAGCTTTCCCGTCGGCCCCTTTGGGCAGGCGATCCAGTGCTTGTCCTTCTCAGTGGGTCATCAAGAGGGGGGAGCAATGGGCAGCTCACCCTCCGGGGCTCCAGTGGGTCAGCCTGCTCATTGTCTTGGTTCCACACACATCTCTACCCACTTTTGTGCTGGGAGGCGCTTGGATTGCGCTCACTTTCTTTATTGGTTTCCTTGATCCCAAAATGGGTGCTGAGTTTCCAGAAAGCCCAGTTTCTAGAAGACTGCCCATCCTGATGCCGAAGGAATGAATGGAGACCATGAGAAACCCTGTAATCAAAAGAAACTGATTATCCGTCTCCTGCACAACCACATGATTTCTGGTCTCTTTTAGGTAACTGAAGAAACTTCCCTTGTTTTATTGCCCCAACCAAATTCCATGGATTTGGATTATCTTCAAGTTTTCCTCTAAAGAAAATGTCTGAATTAACCTCACCTCATTTTTAAGGAGGAGGAGGAGGAGGAGAATTATATATGAGCTATATGATATGAAAAACAAATCATAGTGTCAACTCTGCCATCCTTAGTCAAAGAACCTATAATGGACTGGAGAGTCTTCCTTTCCTAGGGACCTAGCTGGGGCAAGACTGACACATAATCTCATTGAAGTTTCCTCATCCCACTGGAGAGAGGCATTGTTAAGTGATAGGTCACATTTTCCAAGCTGGACCTCCCAGTTTATCTGATTAATGGTGAAGCTGTGGCAGGAAGGGTTATATGACACACAAAAACCCTTTGAAAGAAACAAAATTTAAAATGATACAGAGAAATAGATGAAATGCAACAGCCACAAAGCCCCTTACTTAGAAAATGATCCATCAGATGCCCAGCATAGGACGGGGAAATACCTAGTTGGCCACAGACTTGCCAAAAAGATGTTGAAGCTTGACTAGAATCTGTACAAAAAGGATATGCAGTTTTAGGCTGAATGAATAAATAGTTTTCTCAATGACGGGAAGTAATCATTTGGTTGTGATATCTGGGCATGACACTTGAGAAAGGAATGAAAATATTAGAAACAGCCTTGTTATACTTAGCTATTTTGAAGTAATTTTCTTTTTGACCCTGGCCCCATTTTGGCTGGCACCCCACCAACCCTTTGGCTTCTGCTGTGGGTGGGCAATGCCTTGCACTGGGAACAGCCTGGCCCTCTAGAGCACAGCGCGCCCCCCCCCGCTCTCTGGGAGCTGCCTTCCAGCCCACTCTGGCTTGGGGGAGGGTGGATCACCCCGAACAGTAGCTGGGGCAGCCGAAGGGGGCATGGCTGGCAAAGGGGAGAGAGAGGTCTGTCTGTCTCCCAAGGCCCAAGTCACATTCCTCTGCTTGTCTTCTGAACCAGGGTCAGAAAGTGGCCCAATTATCAGGTTTCCTTGCACCTGGACAAAACACACGTTTGCTGACAGCCCATGTGGAGGCCATCCGCTGCTCACCCCATCCAACAGTGACATTTGGAGGGAGGGGAAATCCATCACTCTTCTGCTGGGTGTAGAGCACCACCTGCTGACCCATCTGGGAGAGGCCAGTGGAAGCA
The DNA here is from genome assembly GCA_003457575.1 of Thermophis baileyi. Taxonomy (NCBI): domain Eukaryota; kingdom Metazoa; phylum Chordata; class Lepidosauria; order Squamata; family Dipsadidae; genus Thermophis; species Thermophis baileyi. Next base: position 379,767 of record QLTV01004096.1, read on the forward strand.
ACCAGGATGCCTTTTCTGCTGCCAGAGACACCAAGCTACAAAAGCCACTTCGGGTTGTCTGGCTTTCTCCAGGAAGCCTGGATAGCAATTCCTGCATTCAGCAGGGGATCCACCAAGGAAACAACGAACGGCAGGATTCTGTGGATCCTTAAGAAATGCCAAGGCCAAGCTGATGCCAACAGCTGGATTCCCCCCCCCCCCCAATCACCCCATCCCTCCTGTTCTTAAGAAATGCCAAGGCCAAGCTGATGCCAACAGCTGGATTCCCCCCCCCTTTCCCCCCCCCCCAAATCTCTACATCTATAGTGTTTGACAATGAAGCAGTGCACAATTGTCCCATGGTCATCTCAGTATCCTATGTTCATTATAAATCTACCCCACACCCCACATTGGTGAGACACAGAATCACTTGCTCCAGAGATCTGTAGAAAGTGGTGAGCCAGTCAAGCTCGGACCTTCTGAGCAACGTGTAGCTGGCCAGCTCAGTATCCTGCTGGAAAGCCCCCTTTCCGGGAATCGGAGGCTGCAGCCCAACCATTTTCAGTCCAGAGAATGGCCTGCACCACAGCACCTTCATTGGTCCTCTTGACTTCGTGTTTCCTTTTCACCAGGTCTTCTTCGATTTCCTAGACCCAGGAAGGAAAAACCAGGTTACGCAGTTATCTTCAATAGACCCAAGAGCATTTTCTTACATCAGACTCTCTTGCCTTGTGGGGCAGAGGTGACTGTGCTCAGTCAAGAGACAGTTGCTCCCAGCTGTGGTCTCAGGGATGTTCTGTCACGAGTTACCTGTCAGCTGGATTGGACAACTCGGAAAGCACCTTGAGCAACTTCACCCAACCTGAGACTCTGCATGTGTTTCAGCATTATGGCCCTCTGATTCTCCAGCTGCCTAACTGCACAACAATGTGACAGAGGTGGGAAAGACACTCCTGAAAGAGAACCCTTCCGCTGTTGACCCCCTTTGGGCTAAACCCCAACCCGGCTCCTTCCGTTATTAAAACAGACCTTTTCCACATCCTTCTCCAGAAGTGTATCCGGGGGGAGCAACTGGTTATGAACTCGCGGCTCCTCCACAGCAGCCTTCACATCATAGCCAAGCCACAGGGCATTGATGATGGTCTGCATGAAAGAAGAGGTGCGGGATTAGGTCGCCAAGCATCTCCTGGCAGTTCTTTCCAGAGATCCATGAATCCAGGATGAGTTGGGAGAGACCAGAGAGGCTTTAACTGCTCAGTAAAATGTCTGTCTTGCCAAGGAGCTTTGAGATGTACTTGATCATTGCTTTAATCAACAACTGTTTCCCCTAAGAGGCCGAGTGCGAGATAGATAAGAATGGAAAGCTCAATGCCACCTAGGAATTTCAACATGGGGTGAATTGAAACTTTTTTCAAGGTCTGCAATTCCAATTTTACAATTTAAACTGTCAATTTTGGGGGGCTTTCAAATCCAAACGTAACTTTAGATGAGAGACACCTGTCAACCTTTTCTCTCCATCTTCCTTTCAACTCCCCCAATTCACAGCTGCAGCTAAACCCAAGCATAGATATTCATTCTATGGCAAAGAGTACAAAATTGATGTAACTATGGGGGTTAAATGTCCTTTCCCCCCAGAAAGACAAAATCTAGCAGAGCTTCAAAGATTGTTCAAGAACCTGAGTGGAAAACCTGGTGAGACTTCCAGGCATCTCCTCTGAAAGCCGCTTCTCTCTCTTTCTCTCAAGCACCGCATACATCCCCTTCACTGGATCTATTCAACCCCATTTGCAGACCTCAAGTAACCTCAGCTAACCTTCTCTCCTATTGCCAGGCCCTCCTGAGGGGTCCTCCACAGTTGACCTATGGAAATCTCTGGTCCTGGTAGGCACATTGCTATCCCCAGAGAAGAAAAGGAGTCATAGAGGGAGATGCCCACAAATTGTCCTGGTGCCCATGAGTACTGCCTGTCCCCACTTGATAGAGAATCTACGGGGTCCAGGGTTTCTTGAAAGAGCAAGACGAGGTGGTCTCCAGAAGCATCCCTCAGCCTATCCAGCATGACCCACCAGGGCTGTTGCTGTTGTGATTTTTGTCCCTCCAGAAGCACCGACCACCATCCTGACTTTGTTCTTCTCATCCACCAGGATAGTCGGACACATGGATGAGAAAGGTTGTTTACCTGTTGGGGATGGAGCCAGGTGAGATGCATTGCTGGACATGATCCTCGAACATGCCACTTAAACCACTAGCCAGTATAGTTGTAGTAGTAAATATCCTGTGAACTATGGGCTGGTTCCCATCAGCCCTTCCTTTGCTCCTGTACAGGTGAGAGCACATGGGAGGGGTTGGCCAACCAGCATCTTACAAATGTAACTTCTCCTTGCAAGAACGGCTGCGTTTCATCACCCTCAACAGAGTCCTTGCTGTGTTTTTACAGACCTGCAAGGCTCTCTCCTCTCGGGCCTGCGACAGAGCTCCCCTTGGGAAAGTCCCCAAGCAGGGCTTCTTGGTGCTGGTCTGGATGGCAGGGACCATGGCTGAATTAAGCAGTCGGGGTTCACCCGTCTCTGCCTGCTGTCACCCCAGATTCTGATGCAGTGGTTGGGTGATTGAGTAAGAGCTGATCATACAGGCTCAAGGGGAAAATATTCTGAGCACTAAATCCTAGGAGAAACAGGGAGGAGCCCTTCCCACAATCTTCCCCTTGCCAAGCTGCTTTCTAGGCAATTTCATAGCACTGTTATCCCTCACGATGAGCCTCAGATACAAGTTGAATCCCCCTGTTTTGTAAGCAACACAACTTAGAGGGAATCAGGGAACCTCTAGAGGGCATTGCAATCAACACAAGGAAGCGGTTGCTCTCCCCGAATCAGGGAAAATCTCCCCTGCCATAAAGGAAGAAGACGCGATTCCCATGCTAGAGCGACAAAGGAAGCATGGAAAGGGGTCAGTCTGTGTGTCCGGAGGTTCTGATGCAGCGCTTGGAGGGTCAGTTGGAGTTGGGAGTCTGTGCTATAAGTGGGGTTCAGACCTTTTGGAAGGGCAATCAAAAACCAAGCGAAGACAAAAGCAAAGGCATTTGTATGACCTGTGAAAAGCAACCATTGCCAGAATACAGGGAAGAGAAAAATATCTGGAAAGGAATTAATTTCGGGGGGGGGGAATAAGGAAAAAAAATAAAGCTCAGAATGCGGCTCACATCGACAGTGAGTGCCTGAAGGAAAATCTCCGGAGCTAACATAAGATAGGGCTAAGAACAACGTCTCCATACATTTTTGAGAGATATAACTTTTGCAAAAGGACTTAGCCTGGGCCCAGAGACCCAAGATAAGCAGCTTGTACATCTGACTACATGGTTTAAATACATTTCTTACATTGCATAAAAAAGAACTTTCTCACCCCTCCTACTCATTGGACAATCCATGTTACATAACATTTTGGCATCGTAACGGGTGGTTTCCCGACATGGACATTCCCTGATACGTTCCTCATAACAATTGCTCTTTCCTTTCCAATGTCAGCCTGTCCCGGCTGCAATGTTAAGTACTTTGTTAAGTTCCTTTATGTTTTGTACATAACGTCTCATCCTGACTTACAGATGTCCTAGTAATTATACAATATAATATGTCATACAATATGGCTGCACCCCTGCTCACTTATTACAGGAATAATTTACCATTTCTCTCAATTTTTTTTCTACCAGTATTATTCTGATCTGTATAAAAGACCTGTTATCCCCTTGGAGAAAATAGATGAATGTCTCAGAAAGCAAAAGGATTACAGGTGAACAAAGGAAATTTATGTATGGACCTCTAACAATCAATCTCAGAGAGCCTCAAAGAGCAAACCAGGAAAAAGGCTTGGAGCCCCCAGGCTGTATTATTGTCAGGCTCCAGAAACCAAGAAAGAGCCCTTGAGGCTCTTCTAAGCAGCTTCCTTTATGGTTCCTCATCTCTAGACAGGTAAGATGGGCAGCCTATAAATTCTATGAATAAATAAATAAAACTGGCCCAACTGCAGCAGCCTCCTTGCCCCATTCAAGAGATCCTCTGGGAACTCCCGGGGAGGAGCTGCTCCCTCCGACTCTCTTCTTCCCCCTCAACCTCTCTCTGCTCTGCCTGGAATGTGGCCCCTCCCAGCTGGGAAGCAGGACTGCATTCCTCCCCAAGGATGGGTGTTTTGAGGAGGAACTTCGATAACCTTTACAGAGACCAAGGAACTCTTTCTGGATACCAGGAACTTGGAAAGAGGCCAGGATAACATTAACAGGTAAATAAGGACGAAAATTGACTTCAGTAAGAAATTATAGATCAAAATTATTAATGAATTACCTAGAGTTATCTCGAGGCAATAAATAAATAAATAAATAAATAAATACATAAATACATAAATAAATAAATAAATATAAAAAAATTGTTGACAATGATTTTAGCTGAAAGACTAAAACGAATTTTGCAAGAATTCATTCATGGGGTAAGTGTGGGTTTCTACTAAAAGATGGTTCCATCCTTCCGAGGTCGGTAAAAATGAGGACCCAGATTGTTGGGGGCAATATGCTGACTCTGTGAACCGCTTAGAGAGGGCTGTAAAGCACTATGAAGCAGTATATAAGTCTAAGTGCTATTGCTATTGCTATGTTAGAACTCTGTTGGATATTTTGAGAGAAGATGAGAGGGTCACGGGTTTGAAGTTGAAGAAAGAATCATACAAGTTAAGAGCTGTTGCAGGTGGCTTGGTTTTGATTCAGACAGATTCTTCAAGGGGAACTGAACTTTGAATGAGTAAATGAAAAGAATTTGGAAGATTAATCAACAGAACACAAATATATTAATACAAATATATAGTTACAAGACCATGTTAGATGACCTATTGTATGGAATAAATATAAACTCAGGTTTTGTTCCAAAATGCCTTTGTGGCTTTCATAAAATGCTACTTGTGCTGAAAAGCCACAAAGGCATTTTGGAACAAAACCTGAGTTTATATTTATTCCATACAATAGGTCATCTAACATGGTCTTGTCCATGGCTGCAGAGGCACAGGGAGGGGAGGCAGAGGCTGCCTGGAGGAGACCCTCCCCAGAGAGGGGTCTAGAGGGGGCCGGATGCTTTGCTCAAGCAGCAGGCAGAGAAGCGCACAAGCAAAGCCTTACCTGGGGCAATGAAGTTGGCCACCGAAGGGGGGACCCCAAAGCCATTCAGTATGTGGGGGGAGCTGAAGTCATCCATCTCGTTGTTGAAGATGATGCCATTCACAGGGGAACGGAGGTCGGAGCCGAAGCTGCGGAGGCGGGTGAGAGAAACGGGGTCCATACAGCAGCTCCTTTTTGCACTCAGCTTTCCTGCCACCCGTTCCTGGAAATACCGAAACTCCGAGGGCACAGGGGTCCTGCTGCCCCTGCACGGAGCCCGGGCATCACCAGCCCTCTTCCCAGAAGGAGCTGCTGGGGGCTTCTCCACCCAAGCTTAGCAAAGCGAGGCCGGTGCAAAAGCCGGATTGACTGGCATGCAAAGGCCTGGGGGACGTAGGTGTTTCCCTACTTCAGAGCTTGTCTAGAGGGGGAAGGAAGGCAGCAGAGGGGTGGGGCGGTGCCAGGACATATCTGGGGAAGGAGCATGTCATGCACCCCCGGCCAGTTCAGGAAGAGGGGCAGGGGAAAGATTGTGGGGAGTAATGGCAGATGGCACAATGGAAGTGGGGCTGTGAGGAGGTGGGCAGGGATAGCTGCCTAGCCAATAAGGGGGTGGCAAGCAAAGATGGGCACCCTCCAGCTCCGGTTGGGGGCTCTTTGGAAAAAACAAACACAACTAGCTCTCGCCAACAGAACAACAGAACAACACTCCTGCTTATGCATGCATGCACGCACACACAAACACACACATAGACCCCAATGCCATCCAGAAAGATGAATGCTCAGATCAAGATTTGGGTGGGCAATCGTCCAGGCGCAATGGGGCCAGTTCCCTTGGCTTCTCTCCAACCTCCACGGGCCCTTCTCGGCTTCGGGAGCCTGGGGCTTGTGGAGGAAAAGCCACGATTTGGAGAAGGGTCCTCCCAGAGCCTCTCAGCCCTGACCCTGCTGGGAAGGGCAGCCTCTGAGCCTGACTGAGCCCATCTCCAGCAGCCACTCCATCCTGGAGTCTCACTAGTGGTTGATGGTGCTGGTGGCCGAGACCGCGCTGCCGTCCTCAGCTATGACCGAGACGTGGGATGTCCCAGCATGCTCCGGAGTGTAGTAATCTGGTTCATAATAGCTGGTGTTATGGGTAGTGTTGGTGATTTTGCCCCGCAGGCTGTCGGCAAAGGACTCTGATGTCATGTTTCTGATCACCTAGACGGAAGAATGGAAGAGAGATCCTACAGGGAAAGGCGAGTGATAATTCACAGGCTGATGGCCTTCCTTAGGTTTTTTCTGAGGAACTAATGTGATGGCCAGCTTGTCTCTCAGCTCAGGACCCCCAGCAAAATGCAGCGGAGTCACTCGGCTCTGTTCAGCCGGGAGGAGGGTAGGAAAGCAGCAGAGCAGGGCACGGAGCTACCTCTGTGAGGTTGACAAACGCAGGGTCCCCAAGTAAACTCCGCTTGGCGTAGGCAAAGCGGAAAGCCTCCAAGATGCGATGGTACATCCAGCCCTTCTCTTCTGGAGTCCGGGTGCTGTTCTTAGAGAACCGGAAGCCTGCCGGGAGATCGAGCACAAACATCAGGCACATCAGGGTCCATCGGCCACTAAAGCCAGAGGTTAGACCAACCAAGTGCTGCCATTGGTAGCTCAAACTTGGATGAAGTAAGTTGATGCAAGTTTTCCATGAGATGGTAGGAAACTATGGTTGTAGCAAGGATTATCTGAAGCAAACCTGGCTGAGAAAGTTGGGTGGGGAGGGGAAGGTTGAAGAGGAGTGTCCCTGTAGTCATTGGGGAAACCTGGGGAAATGCTTGAAAGAGTATGTTAGTGACTTGGAGTTTTCCTGGACTCACAATTCCTGCTGGAACACCAAATTGGAGCCATAGCTGGGAGCTGTGTTCATTCAGCCCTGACCGGAAGTGAAAAATAGCAAGAGTGAATGCAAAGGTGGATTTGTGAGGCTTCTGACCTGAAAATGCACAGGTAGAAATGAACAACATTTGGGAAGTGCAGTGTGGCTGCTGCCCTACATTTGCTAAAGAAGACATGAATGTTTATTACACCTTCTTTGATTTCGAAAACATACACAATAAATGTGAATTATGGAATGTTTTAGGTGAATATGGAGGTTGGTTGCTGTGGGGGATAAGTGGAACGTGACAAGGGGGAAGCCTGTGAAATGAAAGGAAATGCCAGAGGTTCATCACGGAACAGAAACGGAGTGGCACATGGCTGATCTTGAGGTTGGGATAAAAGCACAAGGAACAGTTAAGGGGGTGAAAGAGCTTTAAAAGGTAAAGGTTCCCCTCGCACATATGTGCTAGTTGTTCCCGACTCTAGGGGGCGGTGCTCATCTCCGTTTCAAAGCTGAAGAGCTAGCGCTGTCCGAAGATGTTTCCGTGGTCATGTGGCCGGCATGACTAAACGCCAAAGGCACACGGAACACCGTTACCTTCCCACCAAAGGTGGTCTCTATTTTTCTACTTGCATTTTTTACGTGCTTTCAAACTGCTAGGTTGGCAGAAGCTGGGACAAGTAACGGGAGCTCACCCCATTACGCGGCACTAGGGATTTGAACCGCTGAACAGCTGACCTTTCGATCGACAAGCTCAGTGTCTTAGCCACTGAGCCACCACATCCCTTTGGGGTGGGGCAACATGTGGTGTGTGTGTGTGTGTGTGTGAAGGCAAATGGATGTGCCATAGAAAAGACCAAAAGGGACCAAAAGGTCAAACATCAGAGGGGCCTGAATGGAAGCAAGACCAGCAGGGGAGCACATGAGGAATCCCAGGCTCTGCTGTATATATACCATACCTTGCAAAAGATTTCTGAAGGAATCCACGGGAAGAGCCGGGGGGGGGGCGAGATTGATGGAATCGAGCAATATCCCCCCCCCCGAATTGGAACACTTCTCAAATGGGGGTCCGGGAGGTTTGAAGAGGTTCATGGAGTAGAAACCTCTTGAAGCACCAATTTCATTTGGACCATTTCTCCCTGATTGGAGTCATTTAAGCAGCCAAAATGATGCAATGCCTTTAGGTAAACCTCCCAAACAGAAGTGCAAAAAATGCAAAATAATTTGGTTCATGTGATTTGCTGCTTTTCTCCATTTCTGGCTTTGGGGAGGGGGGGGAGTAGCTTTGAAAAACCACCGAGGCCATCTAAAGTTATAATAAAAATGCAATTAAAGCTAACACAAACCAAAGCTCCATACAACCGAGAAACCAAGGTAAAACCAATAAAGGGAACAAGGAAAAGTGATGAGAATGGCAGTGAAAATGCCCTCAAAAGGCCGGCAGGTGAGGAAGGACACCTTGCCTGGCAGTACAGAAACACCAATGAAGAGGGATGTGAAGCTGCCAAATGCATCAACTGGCACACGCAGTTCCCACCACGAGCTCTCCGGGGGGGGGACATTTCTGGTGGCAGCCAAAAAAGTTGTTGGGCTCAGCCCCCTATCTAACCCTCCCCCCCAACTGTTCTGCATTTCAAACCTTGGGGTCCTTGTCCTTAGCCTCCCACCCACCTGTCCCAGGAGGGGCTGGGAGAGTCAAGCCACCTTAGCAGAGCTTCGGAGAGACCGAAGGCCCGCAGCCCAGATGGAAGAGGAAACAGCACAAGCCGACCGAAGGGCATCCACCAGGGAAGGATGGTAGACAGAGAGGCAATTCTAAAATATCTGGCAGTCCATCCAGACCCTAAAAACTGCAAAACAGCCAAAGAAAACTGCCTGTCCCCAGATCAGAAGAGGGCCCCTTTAACCCATTGGGAGTTGAATGGAGGGACCCCTGGGCTGAACCAACGGGGTGCCACTGCTTGGGGTGATCCTGTTGCAGCATTTTTCATAGCTCATAGTCCCATCGCACCCTCCCTCCCCCCATTATACTGTTGAAGCTGAGTTGACATTCTGGTTCTGGGGAAAATTTTGCAACCCTCCCAAAAAGCGAATGTCCCAATGCAACCTTATAAATATTAAAGGAGTGGAAGAATCCTGACCTTTCAGGATGTTGAGGATCAGGGCCAGCACAGGACCACTTAAAGGCGCACTGGGCACATACATGCTGAACTGGCCAAGTTGCACTTTTAAAGGATTTTCTTCCAGGGTTGGTCGGTAATCCCTCAGGTCCTCCATGGTAAGGATCCCGCCTGCAACAGAAGGAAAGTAATCCTGACAACTGGGCCATTTAGAGATGATGCACACATCCTTGCACACAGCTCTGGTTCGCCCACTGCCAGGAGCCCCGTCTTGCTCACGGGGGAAGGTCCCCCAAATAAAGGGAGAAGCGTGGGGCATCCTCTCCCAATATTTAACAATAAAAGCACATCTTCTAAGCTTTATCTGCTCTTAACTTTGGTTAATTTTAATTCTGGTTTGATTTGTATTGTTGAATTTATATCGTGTATTTTTAATGCTCTATTTTGCGGATGAGTCTGAAAGTGGGGTGGAGCCCTTTCCGAGGGCTGCAGAGCGGCTCACGCCAGCCCTCACCTCTCACAGGGAGGGAAAGAGTTTGCAAAGTTGGCGCCCACCCTGGGAGACACGTATTTTCTAAAACTCTGGAATGCTTTCTGACTCTCAGCCATTTGGTTCTAGTTACCAGGCTACTGAGGCCAAATATTAGCTTTCTAAGTTACTAAGATGTGCTTCGAGGTTTGGAGGGCTCCACAAACCAGTCCGGCTTCTCCAAGGAAGATCGATTATCTGGGTTCTGAGCTAGAGGGGCAGCGAGCACTGCCCCCTTCCTGCCCCCTATCAGAAAGCTACTGCTACAGTTCAGATGTCCCATGGCACCTGACTTCTCAGCTGACCTGCTCTCTCCAAAGTGAGTTTATGCTCCAGGCCAGGAGCCTTCCTTTCAAATTTTCAGCCAGTTTCTGAACAGTATTTCTTAATTTCATCTATAGGTATCTGAAGTGGGTCTCTGAATGCCATCTCAAGACTCTCTTTCCGCCGCCAATTCTTGGAAGCTAAAGCTAAAGCTAAAGTGCATAGAGCCACCCAAAGGGGCTGCCCAGAAGCGTTGATGGCAGTATCCACAATTGGCACCTGAGATGTTGACAGTCTGCATCCATCACTGCAAAATCAGACATTTCCCTCTCTCAACTATGGCATTTAGGATGACTTCCACAGGGAATTATAATCTTAAATGGTGTAAACGTGATCACTCCCAGATTCTTATGTCTTCCACAGAATTCCCTCAGCTACAATGCCTAGCTCTTTCTGCCTGGCCTTCGGTGGCTGCCTGCCATGTTCCCCACTATTGGTTCACCCAAGAATTCTGCAACTCAGCGGCATCCTTTGACCCCACAACACTGGGCTCTTGTCAGCCTTCCTAGCTAAACCAGACAGGAAACCCAACCAGGTGAGCTAAAGCTCCCTTACTGTAAGGCTGCATGAACAAAATCTTGCAAGTCGGAAGATACAAACTTCCCTCCGAAACAAAAGTACTTGATCCATTCATGCAGATCCATTTCTAAGTTTCTTTTAGCCCCTGGGGACTCCTCTCTCTCTTGCCTGGTTGCTTCCTAGGCAGCTTCTCTTCCCCTCGACCCCCAAGGTCACCCCCACAGCCCATTACAGTTCTGTGGCAAGGCCACATTTGCAGAGTGCCTCCCCCCCCCCGCCCCCCTGAGACAGGCTACAGGGCAGTCTCCTCAGCGGGACACTTTTGAAGCAAATATCCCCATTTATTATAATTTGCCATGGAACAGGTTTTGCTAAGCAGGTAGCAGAACCCCCCCCCCCGCAGAAGGAGGGACCTTGATAGGTGTATGCAGACCTTCCAGCGGGGTAGACCCAACACTGAGTGCAGGGCTGCAATCCCCCCTCAGAACAAGCAGTCCCAGCACAGCAAGGCAGGACCAGCTGTTTTGCTTAAGCAGAATAGGCAGATGGTGAAACCAGCCTCTACTGCAGAGGTGGGTTTCAGCAGGTTCTGACCAGTTCTGGAGAACCGGTAGCGGAAATTTTGAGTAGTTTGGAGAACCGGTAAATACCACCTCTGACTGGCCCCGCCCCCATCTATTCTCTGCCTCCCGAGTCCCAGCTGATCAGGAGGGAATGGGGATTTTGCAGTACCTTCCCCTGTCACGCCCACCAAGCCATGCCACGCCCACCAAGCCACACCCACAGAACCGGTAGTAAAAAAAATGGAAACCCACCACTGCTCTACTGGCTGCCTGTATTGCTTGGGCTGTGGAAATGCTTCCAAAGGAGAAAACGACAACTGACCCCCTGCTTTGTAGATAGTTTGCTGCTCACCTGCATTTTGGACCTCAGCCACCATCTGCTGTGCCAGGCTGCCAGTGTAGAAGGCATCCGCGCCCTGGTTGGCGATGGTCTCGTAGGTGCTGGCCAGTTTGGGCAGGCGGAGGAGTTGCTTCTCCTGCAGCACCTTCCCGCTTTTGCAGAAGACCTCACTGAGGACAAAGGCGTTATTGGAGAGAGAGCCATGAGCTCTGCCAATGTTTCTCAACCTTGGCAACTTTAAGAGGTGTCGACTTCATCTCCCAGAATTCCCCAGCCAGAACTCTGGAAGCTGAAGTCCACACTTCTTAAAGGTTGAGAAACTTCCTGCATCAACTCAAAGCTCAGACTGCCCAAGGATCTGCTGATACAGTTCTACAGAGGAATTATTGAGTCTGTCATCTGCACCTCTATAACTGTCTGGTTTGGCTCTGCAACCAAACAAGACAGACACAGACTTCAACAGATAATTAGAACTGCAGAAAAGCACTGTAAAGCGGTATATAAGTCTAAGTGCTATTGCTATTGCTAATTACTGCCAACCTGCCTTCCATTGAGGACCTGTATACTGCACGAGTCAAAAAGAGGGCTGTGAAAATATCGACAGACCCCTCACATCCTGGACATGAACTGTTTCAACTTCTCCCCTCTGGACACCGCAATAGGGCATTGCATGCCAAAACAATTACATACAAAGATAATTCCTCTCCCCCCTGCCACCCCTGTCCCCCCCCATGCCATCACTCTGCTGAACACTTAATTCCCACAGTACTGTCTTAGGTCTAAAGATATTTATCCATGTAGTAGGGCTCTATTGATATTAATCTTCTCATCTTTCCTACTACCTTCTCCTATTGGTATCTATGGCTTATCACTTGTGTATTATGTTGTGTATTATGATTAATGATTGTAACTATGATCTATGATATATGACTTATCACTTGTTGTTTGTATGTATACTGAGAGCTTATGCACCGGAGACAAATTCCTTGTGCCCAATCACATTTGACCAATAAAGAATTCTGTTCTGTTCTGTTTAATTCTATTCACTATGCAATACAGGCCCTGCCCTGGTGCATGTCTGCTTAAAATTTGGTTCCTGCTGGGCTGCATAAACCGCACGGTGGGCTCTCCTCTCCTGGTCCGAGAGCATTGAGGGTTTGCAACCTGATGTCCCCCACTGAGTTAGGTTACCCCAGATAGAGAGATATTTTAAAGCTTTTTTCTGTACAGAAAAAAGACGCTTGTGGGTAAGCCAAGAGTGAGCGCAACCTCCCCCCTCTCTTTTAAAGTGAGTTCACGTTATACTTTTTCCAAAGCATGTCCCTTCTTAGGGTGGGTTTTTGTGTGGAAAGAAAATTCAAAGAAAACAAAGTCATAACTTAGGTCATGTCAGGTGTCATGAGGCACCTCGTTCTCACCATAAAAGTTAGCAGGAACCTGCTTATGAAACAGACATGATTGGCTTGATCTCAGTTTCTCCCTTTCCTGCACCTCTTGTCTGCTGGTTTCTAATGATCTTGCTCCATAAGAGGCAGAATTAATCAGTAAACAAACATGGGTGTCTCCACGGCCTCAAATTCCAGCTACACATGGAACCGTGACAGCCTCTCACTGCCACGTATCCTATTCTCTGCCACCCGTGTTCCAAGGGCCTCTCGTTAGCCTCTCTCACCCCAATGACCTGAGCTGAACTGCTGACTGGGAAACCTTCATGGCTGCAGTAGAGATAAGGAGGCCACCTCACCCTTCTTCCGTTCAAGGAATCTTACAAAAGGGATGCTGTTGAGGAGACCCCGAACATGGCCCCATCCAGGAACCTGAAACGCCCAATGCATTGCAGCAACTTTTTCATGCTGCTTCCATATTTAGACACCAAATCCTAAGATGCCACCAGGAAGCAGCAGAAGTAGCCAGATGTACCGGACCGGTCACCTTAACTGCCTAGACAAAGAGGATGGTTTGACCTGCTGATAAAAGGCTTGTGGGGCCAACACTGGGGATGGTTCTATGGGGAATGCTGCAGGAGATCTTCCCCAAATTGCACAATGGTCTTGAAAGGGCCTTCAGATTTTGGGTTCCAGCCTAAAAAGAGGTATTTTTTTACAAGATCTTGACCATCAGTGGCCATGGTTGAGAAGCCCTCCTTCCTTCCTTCCTCCCTTCCTTCCTTCCTTTTTCCCTGCCTCCTTCCTTCTCATTCCCAACTCCCTCCCTTCCCTCCCTCCCTCCCTCCCTCCCTCCTTCCTTCCTTCCTTTCCAGCTGGTCCCTGACTCAACCTAGGTAGCCCCCCCCAGCAACCTCCCTCTGGACCTTCATCTTGAGAAGAGTCACATCTCCCCTGACCCACCCAGCAGGGCATGCGCTGCCTTGAGCTGAGGTCCTGCCTACCACAAGGACGGGATGCTTTCAATTTCACTGCTCCTGGACTCCAGGGCTTTGGCCAGGCCTTTACCAACAGGGAAGCCTTCTCTGGCTAACTGGATGCTGGGCTGAAACAGCTCCTTCCAAAGCAGCTTGCCATGCCGTCGGTGAGCCATTTCATAGCCACGGATTTCTCCTGGAACCGCAATGGACAATCCACCTGGAGCAGGCAGAGGACAAAGAGATCAAGACTCCAGCCAGTCCACTCCCCTATCATCCAGGACCATCAACATAATTTTGTTTTCCACCCATAATCTATTTTCTCCTTCACTATAAACTGAGTGCCCAGAGCTAGTTTGCAAGAGTTATTGACTTAGGCAATGCCTTCTTCCTGTTGATCCCTGTTCTCCACTAAGTTTTGTGAATGTCCAAGAAAGAAACACTCATTTTGAATAGAGTTTATAGGTAATCATGTAGTTTGTGGCAGGGGTGGGTTCCTCCCGGTTCAGACCGGTTCTCCCGAACCGGTAGCGGCCCGCTGGTGACATCATGATGACGTCACCGAACCGGATGGGTCAGTGCCAGTCCGTGGGGGCCGCCATCTTTTTTTTGAATGTTTTTTTTATTTTATTTTATTATTTTATTTTATTATTTTTTTTCCCTTCTGAGCATGCGCAGAAGCCGACTTCCGGCACTGTGCATGCGGTCGCCATCTTTTTTTTCGGCTTTGTTTTTTGTTTGTTTTTTTGTTTTTTTTTCCGGATTTTTTGTTACTGCGCATGCACGCACGCGCAGCGCAGGAGGGAGCGAACCGGCAGCGAGGTAAGTTGGAACCCACCCCTGGTTTGTGGGTAGACATCTTTACAACTTGTACAATCAGTAATTACGCCAAGTCTATGGTTTTAGTTCTTAGTATGCATTTTCAAGGCCAAGAATCATCGGGCTAGAAGGGACCTTAAGAAGCCCAACCCTCCTGCTTAGTGCAGGATCCCCTAGAGACTCTCTGATGACCACCCAGCTTAGATAACAGGCAGGAAGCTAAAGGCGAGTGAGTAGATGCACAAGACCACAGAAGACGTGAGATACACAGCGTGTGGTTCTTGCCAGCCAAGCCATCCCACACATTTCTGAGCCTGGTCACCTTCAGACTCTCTTGAGGTTCATGGACCCTTGATCCCAAGCTCATGAGGAGATAGCTCCTATGTGCAGCCAGCCACCACTGGTGGTGTGTGCCTCTTGCTTTACCTTTCTGGGACAGAGCAGTGTTGTTGCCAAACATGTCTCGGGATGCATTCTTGGGTGCCACTTCCCTGGCATTAATGATTTCCACTTTCCCTTGGAAGGTAAGGAACAAGATAAGGTTCTGCTACCTCCCTGTTGGCAAGTTAATGCATTAACCTATCCAGGCTTTCTGAGTGACATCTTCAAGGCATAATTCAAAGAAAGGTTAACTTCAAGAACAAAAGTCATTATGGATGCCCCGCCACCTCTGTGCCGGTTCAGCAGTCAGTCATCACCTATTTCTCTGTACATCCTTTGACATTGACCTCACTCCTATTTTTTGAAATAGAAGCATTACTTTTTGATAGCTAAGTAGTCAACATTTGGCCCAGCAGACATATCTGAAATATGACAGCATTTTATGGGCAATGTCGCCAAACAGGAGTAGGGGAGGTCTGTCACCAAAATCTCATTTACCAGAAAAGAAGGCTAGGTTGCTCTGCTCCTCATGACCCCAGGCCCACCCCAACCCCCCACCTTGTTCCCAGAAGGCTATTTCATGTTCCAGATAACCTTTTGTGTGAGTGTGTCTCTGTGAAAAGTCAGACAACCTTCTAAGCTGAGTAGGGGTTGAAGCACCCAAGTTTTCTCCACATATCTGTGGAAGCAATATGTATTCCTGGAGCATCCTTGAAAATAGTTAAACATATGTAGACTCTGGTACTTTGCTGGCAGCATGCCAGCTTTCCCTTATCTTGGTGAACATTAATCCAAATGAAGAAAAGTCATCAAGGTATCTGAGGTTGCTTCTGTGAACTCACATGCTGTACTATAAGCTCACAAATCCCTTCCATTTCTAATTACTAGGGTGCTGTACACAACCTATTTTAACATGCTGAACAAGCCAACCATTCAGGAGACCTCATACAAGATCTTAGCACGGCTGCCTGTGTGTGTGTATTGGCTTATCACTCCCACTTGTTTTCACAACATGCTGATTTTACTCTCAATGCCAAAAGCGGGCAAAGGCCCACCGATCAGCAAAGCTGGAAAGACCAGTCATGTCTTCCACGCACATCTTCTGGAATCCCCACACAAGGCTACCACAGCTCCTGCCCTCCTTACCCTCTGTTGAGAGGATGGTGAAAAAAAGGCCTCCTCCAATGCCCATGCTGTGGGGGTTCATCAGGCCCGCACACAGGAGACTGGCAATGGCAGCATCCACAGCGGATCCCCCTTTCTGAAGGATGTCCCTGCATGGGGTGAAAGATAAACATCGGGTGAACCTTCCCAGGACAGAGCTCAAGGCCTGGGCAGCAAGGAGACAGAAGGAGATCACAGCTGGCCAAAGGAGTTCCCCAAAACTAGAAGATTCTCCCAATGGTCTCTTGAAAGCCAAGACCAGCAATCATGCAGAAGTTTGGAGATGCTTGGAGCCATAGTGGACAATCACTTATATATGAGCCAGCTGTGTGCTGCAGCTGCCAAAAAAGCCAATGCAATCCTGGGTTGCATAAACAGAGGGACAGAGTCAAGATCACATGAAGTATTAGTACCGCTTTATAAATCCTTAGTAAGACCGCACCTGGAATAGTGTATCCAGTTTTGGTCACTACATTACAAATGTTGAGACTTTGGAAAAGGTGCAGAGAAGAGCAACAAAGATGATTAGGGGTCTGAAGGCTAAAACATATGAAGAACGGTTGCAGGAATTGTATGTCTAGTTAAATGAAAAGAAGGATTGGGGGGACATGATAGCAGTGTTTCAATATCTAAGGGGCTGCCACAAAAAAGGGGGGTCAATCTATTTTTCAAAGCACCAGAAGACCAGACAAGGAATAATGGATGGAAACTAAGGAGAGAAGCAACCTAGAACTAAGGAGAAATTTCCTGACAGAGCAATCAACCAATGGAATAGCTTGCTTCCATAAGTTGTGGTTGCTCCATCACTTGAGATTTTTAAGAAGAGATTGGACAGCCATTTATCCAGAATGGTATAGGGTCTCCTGCTTGAGCAGGGGGTTGGACTAGAAGGCCTCCAAGGTCCCTTCCAACTCTGTTATTCTGTTCTGTTCTGCTGCTCAAGGACTTCTGAGGCTGCATCTAGCCAGTTGCTGTTGCTAAAGCAAGCCAGATTTTTTTTTAGTTTTGTTCAGGCTGCAGGTCTCAGATCCAGAAGTGACTGGTGGAAGAAGCCAACATCATTTTAGAATTAGAATTTAAGGTTGAGGTTAGAATTAGAATTAGGGTTAAGGTTAGAATTAGATGGGCAGGGAGGAGTGGGGGGGTAGGGGAGCAGGGGAGGAGACAGCCAGCCAGCCAATTGGTACCTGCTGATAGATATGTAATAGATCAGAAATGACATTTTACACCCAATAATTTATTGAAGGACACAGACGCAGAAACATCTTCATACCTCTAAATTATACTCCTGAAACAAAAGGGTAACAGGGAGGAGAGCGAGGGCTGTTCTGTTTGAGGGTTTTTGTTTGCTTGTTTGTTGTGCCTCCAAGTCAGTTGAGCCCTGGCAATGCAGTTTTCTTGGCAAGGTTTTTCAGAGGTGGTTTGCCCTTCCTTCCTTCCTTCCTTCCTTCCTTCCTTCCTTCCTTCCTTCCTTCCTTCCTTCCTTCCTTCCTTCCTTCCTTCCTTCCTTCCTTCCTTCCTTGGGCTTAGGGAGAGTGACTGGCCCAAGGTGTCTCAACGGGCCATGTGCCAAAGGTGGGGCTGGACTCACAGCTTCCCGGTTTCTAGCCTGTGATCTTAACCATGCCACCACACTGGCTCTTTTATTTGGCCATAGCAGCAAATTCCTGTGGTGGAGCTTCAGACGTCATTTGGAGGCGGTCTGGATTGTGGCTTTTGAAAAAATGAAGCCTTGCAGCCTTTTCCTGCCCAGACCAGTTTAGGGGCTTCTGGGAATATGCAGCTGTTGTCCAGCAACACCTACCTCCCAATGACCGAACAGGGGCCCGCATCGGTAGCCACTGCTGCCTTTGCGTAGATGTGCTCTTGTGGCTGTGGGCGCAGCCCAAAGAACAGCCCAACACCAATTGCAACAGCCGAGAGCAGCAGCGTCAGGATCCCGATCTTCAAGAGCTTCGTGTTCATGTTTCTTGAGAAAGAAAAAGAAAGGCGGATTAGCAGAAGCGCCAGAAAGCAGCCCGGGCAGAAACGAGGACAGTTCACCCCACAGAGGAACATGCAACCCTCCCCAGATGGCCAAGCATTGGGAGAGAGGTCAGGTCGAGGGCTGGGTGAAGCTTCTTGGGATCAATGGCTTCAGTTGGTGCTTTGGCCTCAAATGTCTTGAGGTTTCCTATGTTTTTATTGCATTTCTAGAAACGTGACATTGCTCAGGAGCCCCAGAAGACAGAAACACAACTGGTTATTTCAAATACATAAGCACCGCTACAGATAATGGCTGCAAAGCTCATTTTGTCATGAAGGCTGTCTAGAAGGTAACAAAGATGGGCCCTGTGAACAAATAGGAATGTTGACCCTATTTCAAATCATGCTCCCCCCCCCCGATCAAATCATCAGCGGATCCCCCTCCTGTGGCCCTCCTGCCCCCCACAGCCCTCCCTGTTCTGTGTCTCACCAGAAAGGAAGACCTCCCAAAGAGCCAGGGTGGCCTCAAGTCATGACAAGAACAGATTGTGCCGTCCATTGTGTGGTGCCTCCCGAATGACCCGATCTCAGTACAGACCCCCACCTGAAGTCCAGAGCCTCAGTGCTCTCTCCCCCAGTGTGCTGAAGGTGGGGTGAGATGAGGGACAGGAGATGTGCTCGTGCCTCCATTACCTGCTGTTGTGTGGAGCAACGTCCGGAAGCAAGGCTCCTTCTGATCCCAATGCGATCTATGGGGATTCCTTCCTTTCCTCCCTTATGGAATCTCTCTGGAAAGACAAATGCTGGAAGAAGAGCTGGGGAAGATCAAAGGCTCTCAGATGTTGGTCGATCTTTCTGCAGAAGGGAGGGCAGATCTTGTGGCAACAGGACAAGCTCAGGGGGGCGGCAGCCCCAGGCCTGGAGAAGCTCCCTGGCAAAGATTCCCTTCCATTGGCTCCTGAAGCCTGAGTCCCCCCCCACCACCACCACACAACTGCCCTGGTTGCAGCTCTCCGTGGATAAAGCCCTCGCATTCCAACTTGGGGGTCACTGGGAGAGGTCTCCAGCAGCCATGGGGAAGAGTCCATCTTGGACCACCAGGGCTCTGAAGTCCAGCTTTCCTGCTACGCTGCTGCTGCTGCTGCTGCTGCTGCTGCTGCTGCTCAAGGCGAGAGCAGCAGGTCCCCACCAGCCCCTGACATGTGTGCCTATGGGGCTTGGCAGGCCTCCTTTCTCCCTGCAGCTTCTCCCTTGCAGAGCCTTAGAGTGGTTCAGCACTGGAGGGTCATTGACTTGCTGCCCAATCGGCCAACCCTTCCCTCCCTGCCAGGCTCCTGCTCCTCCTGATTGGCCTGCAGAGGACGAGTGACCGAGTGACCTGGCCAGGCCGCTGCGTCTGCCTCTGCCTCGCACCTCTCTCCTGAGTGGACTGGGGAAAGGGCAGCACAACCACCCCATACATTCGGGAAAAGTGCCATTTTATTTCACTACCAAATGCTCTATTTGGGACCTGGGCAGCCCTCCTCTTGAAATCCTGGGGTTTGGCCTTAGTAAAAACATCTCAAATTATGCTCTTCATTGATTTCATGTTTGGAAAAATGGATCACGGGACATTTTCCCAAACTGGAGATCTTCTTTTGAACAAAACAGTTTTAGGCATTGGTTTGTTGTAATGTACTTCGGCAAGCATTCGGTTTCAACATCAAAGCAAAAGCTACAAAGTCTTGCCTTGCGACAGAGAAATAAAGGTAAACTTACGTATTTATCAAATTTCTAGACCGCCAATCACCCTTGCCTGACTCTGCTCTCAATTTGATGACAGGCTAAGACTAAAAATATTTTCTTATGACACTGTTTGCTATGAATTTTCTTTTTGTTACTTTAATCACTTAATATTGTTTTAATATTAGTTACTTCAACCACTAATTTGAAGAACCTTTCTTCAAATGGAGATTTTATATAA
This sequence comes from Thermophis baileyi, assembly GCA_003457575.1. NCBI lineage: Eukaryota > Metazoa > Chordata > Lepidosauria > Squamata > Dipsadidae > Thermophis > Thermophis baileyi. Next base: position 399,772 of record QLTV01004096.1, read on the forward strand.
TTATGGAAGGGCCCTTTGAAGGTCTTCTAGTCCAGCCCCTCTACCCAGGGCAAGGGTCCCCAAGCCACCACCAACAAATGGCCATCCCGCCTTTGCTGGAAACCCTCCACGACCCCTCCAGCAGCCAAGCTCCTCCCACCGCCTCAAAGCTCTCCCGCCCAGGCAGATCCTCCTGAGCTCAAGTCATCTGTGGGTTTTCCCTCCCTCCCCTTCCACCACCGGTTCTTCTGCTGCCCTCAAGAGCTGTGGGGAAGAAATCCACACCCTCTTCCTTGTAACAGCCCTTCCAGTACTGCAAGATTGCCAGTTTCACAAGGCAACTCTGGAATAAAACGAGTCACTGAATAAATAAGTCGCGCTCTGGGATGAGAAGGTGCTGATCCTCCTGCATGTCTGGGCGTGAGACGCGCTCATCCTCCCACCAAATGTTCCTCCAGAATGACTGATTGCATCCCTGCTAGTCATTTCCACAACCCCTCAGCTTAATTCCCCCTTGCCTTGCGCAGCCTTCCTTTTCAGAGTCTGGGTCACTGGGCCCCGGACAGAAACGTTGCTCTTGGCGCAGAGACCGGCCTCCCTTCCCGGCCTTTGTGGCTCAGGAAATCCCTCCATGCAAAATGGAAGGCAGAAAACTTGAAGCATTTTCGATGCTGTGATTTCTTTTAAACTCATGAAGGAAATTTCTTGTTAGTTCAAATTCTTCTTTTAGTAGAAATCACAGCATTGAGCACCAAGCAAATCTAGTATTCCCCAGCTGATATAATGTAACCTTTTCTTTCATTTAACTTGAAATATTTTGAAAAAGGATATTTCCCTATCAGTATGGCTTTATATTGAATCTATAGTAATATTCTTATCTTGTACATTTTGCTTAACAGATATATATTATCAGTTGGGTTCAGATTACTGGAAATATGGAAGAAGAGTAGCTAAAAGTTGGTCTTTCAGCCAGAGACTCTTTGAAGTGTGATCTGGACCCTTTGGGATCTCCTATAAACATCTGGCTCACAATTCCTGTCCCTCCCCCCCCCGACTTTAGTCTGGGTTGAGAACCTCCTTGTTGTAAGCATTTCATAACACCTGTGGTTTTTCAACCCCCACAATTGTTTGCTTATACACCTTCTACCATATTTCCCAGAAAGCCTAAAAGGAGGGCTCTCCTGTCTGCCCTGCCAGTCCACAATCCCTCAGGTTGGCCAACCAGAACTTGGCATCACATCACCGCCAGAGAAAGGGGGATGAGCAAACCAGGTGAAGAACTGTTCGTGCCCATTGAGGGATGCATCTTGATCTGTTTCCCCCAAGATTTATTGGGAATCTTTCTCTGTGTTAAGAGGGTTTGTCGATGTGCTCAACCAAAATAATTTTTGACCATAGCAACAGGAAATGTTCTTGATGTAGAACTGGTTGGACAATTGCACCCAACAAGTTTACATCACTGGTTCCTTCCAGCCCTTCAGATCCAATGATTTGAATGCTCTGGTTTCACATAGTAAACCAAATATGACCTAACCAAAGTGGCTGGATTTGCACAACACATTAAGCCAACATTTGACCATGGGCAATGTTGACCAAGTTTAGGACATGGAAATGCAGCCGCTGGTCTTTAAGTGTGAACAGAGTGGGAGTCCATCTGGGTTGAGGATAGACCCCCTCGAAGGACTGAACCAATATTAACCTTTCTTCCCCTTTTCCATCAAGGGGCTTCATAGAAGCAAGACCCAATGGAGCAAAGGTGGAAGCCTGCAGAGAAATTATCTTGGGACAGAGTTAGTAGGAGGCATTCATCCCACCTTCAAGGACGGCTCTGGGTTCAAGCTTTGGGGCTCTGACTTTGCATCATTCTTAAATAGACACCTTTGCATTGAACTAAATGATGGCAAAGTTGAACAATGTGGTGCCTCCATCCCAAACAGACGCAAGTTGACTGCAGCACTGAAAATGTTGTTCCAGATTTGATGCAACAGCAGGTGTGCTGATAAATTTTGTTATTTATTTGTTTGATTTTTATGCTGCCTTTATAGGTAGCTCAAGGCATGAACATACCCAATACTCCTTCCACCTCCTATTTTCCTCACAACAATAACCCTGTGAGGTGGGTTGGGCCAAGAGAGAAGGACTGGCCCAAAGTCACCCAGCCAGCTTTCATGCCTAAGATAGGACTAGAACTCACCATCTTCTAGTTTGTAGCCTGGTGCCTTAACCAGTAGACCAAACTGACTCATCATCATCATTATTATTTCAGTTTTGAAACCAGGATATCTAGCTCAAGAAGCCTGTTTGAAATCAAGGTGGCTTCATTTAACCTCAGGAAAGGTTTCGGCAAAGGGGAAGTTCTGATTAGAACGGGCTAGCAAAACTATGCCTAGGTTGAGAAAGAACTTGAGGCAATTGGATAAGCTGAGTGGGCTTAACAAGAGTCTAGAAATGCTTCTGAAGGACCAAATTTTCCATCTCCCAGCACAATTGATCTGACCTCTGACCTATAAAATAAGGGCAAAAGATTGCCGCTCCACATCTTCAAACGTTGGGCCCTGTAATTTTGTTTCTGGCTACATCCTTCCCATTCCTTGGTGCTCCTGTTTTTAAAAATGAAAATTGCAAAAAGTTGGCTCTCCCCTGCAAATATAAGAGTCTTTTTCATATGATAAAATTGTACCTTGCCTGTATCCACTTCCTATTCCATGGCACATGCAAAGATTCTTCCACGGTGTTTCCTTCTATTATCTATTTATATCTGCCTATCAATCTCTCACCTCTCATCTGTCTCTTTCCTTCCCTCCCTCCCTCCCTCCCTCTTTCCTTCCCTCCCTCCCTTCTTCCCCCCCATCCGCGCCCTCCCCGCCCCGGCCGGCGGGGGGCGCGGGCGCGGGGGCGGGGGGGGGCAAGGGTGCCGGGCTGGGGAGAAGTCCTGGGAGGCCTGAAAACTATCACAAGAACATAGGCCTTCGCCGGCTACAGGGTCCACTGAAGACCACGTGGGATGGACTTTGCAATATTTGAAATATTGAAGGTCTCAGGTTGGAATTAGGGAAGTTTGTTAAAGGAATAGCCAAGGCAGAAAGTTGCAGACGAGATGAGTGTAACAAGACCAATAACCAATGGCAACAAGAAAGCTATAAAAGTTAGAAAGACGGTATTAGAAGAATGCTAGCTAAGGCACCTAGACATAAACTCTATCTATCTATGAGCCGTGGTGGCGCAGTGGTTATAATGCAGTACTCCAGGCTACTTCTGCTGACTGGCGGCTGCCAGCAGTTCAGCAATTCGATCCTGACTGGCTCAAGGTTGACTCAGCCTTCCATCCTTCCGAGGTCGGTAAAATGAAGACCCAGATTGTTGGGGGCAAGAGGCTGACTCTGTAAACCACTTAGAGAGGGCTGGAAAGCACTGTGAAGTGGTATATAAGTCTAAGTGCTGTTGCTATTGCTATCATCTATCAATCATTTGTTATCTAACATTCTATCATCAATTTATCATCTATCTATCCATCTATCATTATCTATCAATCATCTCTATCATCTATCTGTCTGTCTGTCTATCATCAATCAACCATCTATCAGATATCATCTAGCTATCTAGCTAGGGTTGCATTTACAATGCAATTTTCTTTTTTGTTGGCCAGTTTTTAGCAATTTTAGCCATGTTTTGTGTGTGAATGTGGTGGGTTGTCTGGTTTGACTGTGAATGGAAGAGTATGTCTGATTGGTTGTGTTGGTGAGAATGGGGGAGCCGGGGGAGGGAAATGGAGCCCCCTCTGCTGAGTGTACTAACAGAAGCAGATGGGGGCCCAGATCTGACCCTGGGCTTGGTATGAATGATATTGTCGGCCTGCCGGATAGAGGGGGGGGCAGTGAGGTGGGGGATGGGAACTATGTTTTGTGTGTGAATGTGGTGGGTTGTCTGGTTTGACTGTGAATGGAAGAGTATGTCTGATTGGTTGTGTTGGTGAGAATGGGGGAGCCGGGGGAGGGAAATGGAGCCCCCTCTGCTGAGTGTACTAACAGAAGCAGATGGGGGCCCAGATCTGACCCTGGGCTTGGTATGAATGATATTGTCGGCCTGCCGGATAGAGGGGGGGGCAGTGAGGTGGGGGATGGGAAC
>QLTV01004096.1:442068-452828 GCA_003457575.1 Thermophis baileyi
AAGGGCAAAACTCCTTAGCAGGAGGGGGCACATCCCTCCCCAGAAAGGGTGGGGAGGAGGCAGCTGAGGAGACCGCGAGAGTGTGAATGTTCCCCACACAAACACGCACATCCCTTATGGACTTCAGCATACACACAGGTGTCTTTACCAATTTCTATACCAAGGGCTTATTTGTTATATATTTGTTATATATAGAATTCTGTTGTCCCTTAAATCAACTATGTTTTGTGTTAACTGCTCCATATTTAGCACGGTTCTGTTTAGCAGAGACTTTTAGCCACAATATACGTAGTTAACAAAGCACTTAAGACTGGCTGAAAGTTGATTCATGGCATGAGCTCCCCCCCCCCTCCTCAGCATGGGGATTATGTCTAATTTCTCTAAAGCCAGAGTTTCTAAACCCAAATCTTTGGCCAAGGAGAGCTGAAAGGCCTTACCATCCCCACGCGGTTGATGGCACAGGTGAAGCAGTGGTTGGCAATGGCGGCATTTCTTGCCTCGATGGGCCACATGGATTCACTGTAAAGGCCACCAAGAAAATTATATTCTGCAGACACATTTTCTCTTCCACCCACGCAGCTTGTTTGGTCAGGAGATGAGCCCAGGGCACCCTGACAGACATACAATAAAATGCAGCAAACCTCTCCTAAGACCATGAATAACCAGGAGCAAAAAATGAACCTGCTCCATAGAGACCAGGAGCTACAGAAGAGGGTCAGACTTGGTGAAGGAGCCCCTCTGAGAGGGCCACAACGTGTTCCCCCCGGGCAACAGGGCACTCAGCACGGCAGAGCCCTATGGGAAGAGGGCCCTTGTGGCATTCCTCGTGTGCCTCAGGGCAAACTCAAAGCCAACAAAACTCTTTCTGGTGGACCCCAGTGCCACGTTTTGCACCAGCTGAACATTTCTCCAGCACGTTTCAAGGAAAGTCCAATTTACAAAGTGTCACTATTGGAATGACAGACCAGCTAAGAGCAAGTGCCAGGGCTTCCCCTTGACTTTCCCAAAGCAGTGGTGACCCGAGGACCACTTGGACCACATGCCAAGTTTCTGGAGTCCGCATTATCCACCCAACCCACCCAACCCAGTGGCCTCCTGAATTCTACTGATCACCCAGGACCCCTGATGGGTGTGTCTGGGCTGAAGCAGGGTCTGCTTATTTTCATCCTATCCTTCATTGCATCCAAACCATGATTTAGGCTTTTTCTTCCCCTCCCAACAGTTGAAGAAGAGGTAGGGAAAAATGACGGGGGAAACCCAACTTCCAAACTCCGGGTGGGGGGCGGGGGTGTGTGAGGCTCCTCTGGGTCTTCTTGAAAGAAACATGGTGGTCTAAGAAATCTGTCATCTAAAACAGCATCCAGAACATAAAGTTAATAAAACCTGATCAGGAGGAACCTGCCTGCAACTAGTTATCTGCGGAGTTATGGGTGAACTCGTGCACACAGGTTACCTGCTTATGAAGCATTCCTTTACCTTTCCTGCATAATCCTGGACTATTCTGCATTAGATGGGGGACCGATGCTTACCCACCCAGTAATGGGTGAAATCATAAAGGTTGCATTTTGGCTGTAACACTGTTTAACCTTTTGCATTCGTGTAACATAGGTTCCTTACATGAAAAAGATTCCACCGCTAAAACTTGAAAATCAGCCTACTGTATCTGTCTGCTTTATGCAACTGATGTGTGATGCTATCACAGATGCTGGTGAGCCTTGGAAGGCCCTTTTCTGTAAGGGAGACTTAACATGTGAAATCCATCATGAGACAAGGAATGTCCCCTGTTTTTGCCTTGGACCCTCGAGAGGCACAAAATGGAGCAGATTCCCCTGTCTGGTTGCATTGCAATATTTGGAGAACTGGCCAGGTGGCTGTAAAAGCCCAAAGGAGGTCAGGAGAACTACCAGCTGCACCTGACATGACCTCCCCATCACAAGACCTGCTGACCACACAAAGCCCTTATAAACAGAGGAACACCAACACCGACACCCCCTAAACTCCACTGCAGATGTTACCTACCCTGGTAACAAAATGTTCGGAAAGCAACGCACAGGCTCGGAGAATAAATCTCCACCCTCATTCTACACTCAAGCTACAGATATTTGCCACCATTAGAGGGGGGGGGAGGGAGGGAGGGAGGGAGATGATAGAGGGATAGAGAGAGGAGAGGAAGAGGGAGATAACAGAGAAACGAAGCTAGCAAGTCTGCACTATGGACTGTTTTGGAAAAGGCTCCCAGACTTCTCATCTGTGCAAGAAGCAGATCTGAGAGAAGCGGCTCAGATTCTTCTGGCTTTTCTGATGCAGAGAATGGGGTTGGGGAAGGTCATGGCCTCCTTTTGGCTCTCCTGGCTGAAGGGGGCAGGAGGAGGGGCAGACCCACACATGCTGTCCTCTTGGCAAGCCAAGGAAAATGCCAGAAGTGCTGCAAAATGGATGGAAGGATCTGAGCTTCTGGAGACAAGGTTTTCCTTCAAGACAGATAAGTCACAGACCAAGAGACTATCTGGATGCCTTCTCATTAGGAAGCTGCAAAAGCCTGCTATTCATGGGATCTATCCAGCTATTTTATTCCATTTTTCTGCAACAAAAAAACGATGGTAACTATACCTGAGTTTGCCAATAGTGGCCGAAGGGTTAAAGATGATCTCTGCTCCATTCAAACTGTACACGAGCCAGTTGAGGGGATGGTGGCGACCAAAGCAAATATTCACCGCAATCTTCCCAAACTGGGTCTCAAACACTGGGTGTCCTCGGTCCCCTTCCAGATAATATCTCGACTGTAAAAGAGATGATCCGACGCCTCAGGACTAAATCACAGTTAGAACTGCAGAGCCTCTTCTACTCCCACCCTCCGCAGGAACAGCCTTAAGGCTGAACGGCTGATGTCCAGCTTCTTCTTACAAATTTCAAGATGGAGAAGCCACAAGCCTCTGCAGGTAGGCCACTCATCTCCAGAGCAGCACTCACTGGCAAAAGCTTTGTCCTTGCATTTAAATGAAATCTAGGTGGCTGCAACTGACACCCCTTATTTCTGGCCCTAGATTCTGTGGCCTGGGAAATAGTCCCTCTGGGACTCCTTTTATGTAACTGGACCCTGGCATCTCTTCTGCAGACAGTCCTCGAGGCCTGGGTCATCTTTGCTGTCCTCTGAATGTCTTCTGACCGCCAATACGCCTCTGGAACTGTGGTGCCCAGAATCATCCACGATGCCTCAGGTATGGCCTCACCAGGGCTGAGCGAGGGCTGGGTAAAATCTTCCCCTTCTTTAATGCAGTGCTTTTTTCCACCGTGACTCTGCTGTTGGGTGTGAGAGAGCTTCCAGCAGCCCTCTCACACCCAAGACGTTCTCCGACATCGTGTTTCCAAGCATGAATCCATCACAGTGTGCATCCTATATTTTGCTTCCCTAAATATAATACCTGGCATTTCTCTCAGTGTCCCGCTGATCCCAGACGTCTACATTATCCAGATGAGATTGCAACCTCCGTCAGTCTTCCTGGGTGTGGGCCAGACCTCCCGGCTTTGTGAATGAGTTTGGGTGGTTGAAAGCTCCCATCGCAGCCACTTCATGGTGTTTAGAAGCTTCAGTTATTGCTTTAATAAATATTTCGACTGGTTGGTGGTCTGTAGCCAAGTCCCAGCAAGACATCTTTCCAATGAGATTGTCCTTTTACCTTAACCCAGATGCCTTCCACGCTCGTATGACCATCAGGGCTGGGCCTAGCCAGGACCTCAACACTCCCTCCCCTTTTGTGCTGCATCTTCCTCTGGTTCAAGGTGTCTACATCAAATCCAATGTTTCTCTGGTGGGATCTTGTGATCCCTGATAGGTCTTTGTGCCTCATGAGATTCAGCTCATGTCGTTACCCGTGTTTCAAACTTTAGTGCAGAAACAGTAAAGATAATAGGTTTGATTCTGTGACTTCTGTCTCCCCTTTGCTTTATTTCCTTAGTTTCTTTATTAAACTTGTAGCCTCCAAAACATTTTATTTGCTCACTGTGTTTGCTCCATTACATACAAGTTCATTATTTGCAAACGATTCTCTAGAATCTCTCTAGATACACTCAGTTCCTTGAAGTTCCCTTCCTTGGAAAAAATGTTAATTAGAAGGAAAACAAGCCAAGTTCGGCCCCAGAACAGGCGGAAGGACTCATTTCAGCCCTCTCTCTCTCTCTCATCCATTTAACCCTTTGTTGCTCTAAGCTGGTGGAAAAAGCTCTGTGGCTACATCTGAAAATATTCAGAATAGCTAAAGAAAACTTTAGCTTCCAAGAGCAATTTCAGTTGTTTTGCTGGACTTTGCACAAATGAATTCCTATCCAGTCTATGTCCGGCCCCGTCTACAGGACACCCCACCAGGACTGAGCTGTTCACAGGGCTGACCTCCACGCATGTCCTCTTCCCGCAGACCCCTCCCCAGCCCTGGTTTACCGCTTCCACATGAAACCCAGACAGCTGCTCAGCATCTTAGTTTTCAAAATTCATTGCTTGATCCAAGGCCTGATGCTTGAGAAGACATTCTGAGCGCTCCCACATTCCCAGGAAGTCCCTGCGGTTAAGGGGGAGTGACCGGTGATACTTGGCAGTGTGTCTGGAGGGGGGGGGGGAAGCTGGATGTTTGGCTAAGCCAAATGTCTGCTTGCACCCAGAGCCGCTTGGTTGGGTTGGCTCCCCAATAGCTGACAGATTTGCTGCAATGCTCAGGTGATTGGAGGCTTTGTCCTTTGCCCGGGATTATTCCACTATCACAGTCTGAGCACAAATAAAAATAAATCTGCGGTAGAAAGTGAACTTTCTATACAGCTGGTAAAAAAACAACATGGAAAATATTCCAGGGAAGGGACTATTCTAATTGAGTCCCCGGTGTTCTGGGGGGGGGGGGAGGATATACACATCTCCTCACTAGAAATCTGGTGGCCATTTGTTCCTTCCTTGTTGTTTGTCCACTTGGTTAGGAGAGGAATCTGTTCCAGAGAACCTTTGCCCCAGACGAGATACGGGCCTTTCACCCCACTGCTGGCACATGGATATCTTCCTGGCTTCACTGGACCTTGATGAGGTAATTGCAGGTCCCAGCACCTGTTGCAGAACTGTTGCAGAACTCCGTCCCTCAAGAGCCCCTCCTGATGCCGTCCCACAATGTAGCTCCTCTGACTTGAATCTCAAATCCTCAAAACAGCCCATTTTACCCTTGAACCTGCAGTTTTGCCATCCAAATGGGATCCAGTGTGCGTTTGTCCTGGAGCCCTTTCAAAACCAAATGCTGTCCACCCTCTATCCTTTACCAAATGCCCAGGTCTGGAGAGGCTCCCCTGCCCTGCCAGAGGCCCTGGCTTCACCCCCGATCAGATGATTGCAGCTTCTGCTTGCTGGATGCCAATTTTTTTCTTTGGGCTGCTTAGCTGGATCATCCAACTTTGCCTGCTCCAAGATCTCTGCCTTTCCATGGGCTACTTTCCCTTGTGGGGATTAAGCCAGGACACGACTCCCTCTCAGTACAGTGGGAAGGATCAACCGCCATTTCCAGTCCTGGGAATGCTTTCCTGCCACCCCCAGATCCCGAAGCGCCAGCCCTGCAGAGGCAGCTGGGATCCCCATGGCCCCCTGGCCATCCCACAACTCACCTCATTGAAGTCGCCCACCCGGGGGATGTGATTCTTCCTGCTCTTCCCCAGCACAGAGCCAGAGCTGGAAATGACCACAGCTGAATTCCACAGGGTTCCTCCGTGGGCAGCGTCCCTTTCCAGAATGGGAGAGACCACAACCAGATTGTGTTTCTTAGCCAGCTGCAAACAAAATTATGCCACGCTGTATATTGCACTTTTGGGGGTTTCTTCATTCAGAAAGGTGGCTGTACCAGAAAGGGCAACCATGGTGGAAGCAGAACGGCCCTTTCGCAGAGCGCTTCTGAGAATACCCAGGAGCACCGGGTTCATTTTCTAGAAACATAGCAATTATCCCCTCTGTACAACTGAAGAGTGAACGAATTATATTATTGTCCTTTCTGGAAAGAGCCTTTTGTATTATATTTCATTGATCCAATTACATTCTCTCTTCCTTCCCCTCGGGTCATCTTGTGATCCCATCTGTCTGAAGGTTACCACAACATCCCCCAGGGTGCAATCAATCTCACATTAACAGTCACCCATTCTTGAACTTAGACTTCAGTGGAAACAGTGGAGATGCTAACCAGAGCAGCTTTGCCCCTTTGTAGTCAGCAAATCACTTCGTAGAACAAGATGCTTCCCGCTCAAGAAGGGAGGATGAACTTTCAGGGAAGTTCACTTGGATGCAGCCACCCTCTTCTTCTCAAGATCATTCTGATCTTATCCACCCATTTTTGATTGAATGGAGCCAAATAGGACGGCCCAGGCTATTCGTTTCTCACCGTTAGTTCCTTCCCAACACACTCTCATAATAAACAAATGTCCCATTGAGTTAAATGGGCCTGACTCCAAAATGACGATGCACACAATCACAAGCATGATCGGTCATAACCTCCTTTTGGCGCAGAGTTGCTGAAGGATGAGAACGTATAGAGAAAATGCAGGAGGTGAGTGGAAAATAATATTATGCAGAACCAAACTGTGTGCCGCAGACTATGTTAAAAGCACAGTATTTGCAGGGAGGGCGGGGGAGCAAAAAGGACTTCTCTACCGTCTGGCAGAATCTTGTGGTGGGTCCGTCTTCTGCTGATTCCGCAAATTCAGTCCATGGCAGTTTCTCTTGTGTGCAGAAAGCAAAGGGCATGGCTGGTGAAAGAGCATAAAAAGAAATGAGCACCAGCTTTGCTCTGGTTAAACAAAACAGCTTTTAAACTGGTCAGGAAGCCTGTCAATATTGACTCTCTGCCTCTCTGCAAAGGTGGAACTCTAAACCAGGGGAGGGGCGTTGACTTTGCAGGTTTACATTCCTTAAAATCAAGGTCAAGTATTTGCAAAATAGTCTTCCCTTTTATTTTAAAACTCAAGTTCCTAACTTGGGCTTTAGATCAGCTCATTTCACCCCCATCCAGGCCTGTTCCATTTACTCTACTGACGCCAATCAGGATCTATCTATCTATCTATCTATCTATCTATCTATCTATCTATCTATCTATCTATCTATCTATCTATCTATCTATCTATCTATATCTATTCTCTCTCTCTCTCTCTCTCATTATCATCTATCACTATCAATCGATTCATTAATTCATTAATTCATTCAACTTATATGCCGCCCATCTTGCCTAGATGACTGTAGGCAGTTTACAGAGTGAAAACAGCAACGTAAAACAACGAAGTATTTTTCCCATCTTCGGTTGTTTGACAGTCTTTTGAAGAGAAATTGCTGAGGACATCTGTCATTCTGTGTGTATGATGCTGCCACTTGGACACAGGGCTGAGTGACAAGCATCTTCCCATGTGCAAACCCTGCCAAAAACCAGTCCCACCAAGCCCACCCCCCACCCCCGTCCACTGCCTCTCCTCTGCCCACAAGAATGAAGGAGGGAGAACTTCAAGACGACCCTCCTCCACATCAGGGACTCTCTCATCCTGGTCTGTCACCTCACCTCTCTGGAAAGAATAGCGCCCCCTTCTCCCACCAGACGGGGGGGGGGGGGAGGTCCTGCAACCTGGGAGGAGTTTTCAAGAGGGGCATTTCAATCTAGCCAGCCTGAGAATTTCTCCCTCTGGCCTCTTCCTGCCTTTTCTGGTCCTGCCTCCCAATTGGTCTTTTAGCTTTGCCTTCTAGCCGTCTCCTCTCCACTAGCTGCTACATATCCCTTGTCTTCTTCATCCAAGATGGCTTATGCCATAATAAACATATTTCCCTTCACAGGGTTATTTTGCAGCACAATCAAACCTACCCAACAAGGTTATTTCATGCCCCCCTCCCCTCCCCATGGATGCTAGCTCAGGGCAGTCCTTCCGCTTCAGATCTCTCAAGACCAACGTTTGTCTGGTTACTGAATTACTCTATAAATCCGAGCTTTGAGTGGGCAGAGGGTGAGCACGGAGAACACCTGGGACTTACTCCAAGCCTCTTGGAAACAGATCACATTTACTCCACATATTTCAGCCACTTCCACCATCTCTTGTATGCGTCTGTGCAGTGCAGTTACCTAGGCAGGAGGAGCATCCCAGGTTATAGCAACACAGAGTGTTAATAAATTACTATTACTCTCCTTCCTCCCCTCCGGCTCAAAAACACAGGAAAATGCCAAGTGAGAAAAGGGGTGGATGCCCAAGGATTGTGAAGGAGGCTTTTTAGTGAGTTCCACACTTAAAAACCTCTTAAAAGATGTAAAGGAGCATCTCCCCCTGCCCCCTTTGAGAGAATAAGAGCCAGCAGTTATTTGGAGAATAAGACTAACAATGTTCTAAACCCAGCCAAAGGGGCAGCATCCCCCCACACCAAAGGGGCCATTAGACGTCCAGCCGCTGCCAGGGACATCCTGAAATCACGAGCAGCTTCTGCTTCTTCATCCCAAGAAGGGCTTCCTTCGCCACCGGCTGGACAAGGGGTGCCCCACATATTGCTCACTTCAAGCCAGTGCACAGAGCCAGGATGGCATCCCAGTGGCCGTAGGACCGGCACACCTCAAAGTCACATGCCAGGCCCAGAGCTAAAGTCTTAAGTAATGAGAAGGTTATCAAAAGAGAACAGAAAAGAGGACAGCCTCCGCTGTTATGCACTTCATCAAAACGACTTTTGGATACCGTATTTTTCGGACTGTAAGACGCACCGGTGTAGAAGACGCACCAAGATTTCGAAGAGGAAGTAAGAAAAAAAAAGTTTTTGCCCTCCCCCAGCCCCCAGGAGCACTCTGCAGACCTCCCAAACCCTCTGCACACCCCATTTTTGTGAAAAATGGGCCATTTTTCACCCATTTTTCGCAAAAGCGGGGGGGGGTGTTGTCCTCCCCCAGCCCCCAGGAGCACTCTGTAGACCTCCCAAACCTTCTGCGCACCCTGTTTTTGTGAAAAATGGCCCGTTTTCACCCGTTTTTTGCAAAAAACGGGGGCATTTTGCCCTCCCCCAGCCCCCAGGAGCACTCTGCAGACCTCCTAAACCCTCTGAGCATCCGTTTTAGCCCGGGGCGGGGCTTCGGGAGGCCAAAAATGGCTGTATTCAGTGTGTAAGACACACCATTTCCACCCTCTTTTAAGGGGGAAAAAAGTGCATCTTATACTCCGAAAAATACGGTAATTTATTGTAATGAAGGCGATTGCATGATTTACAACAGTGATGGGCGGCCAAACCTGCTTGTGGCCTTTTGAAGGAGGAGGCATGTTTTGTGGATGGTATCTGAGGATTGTATCTGTATCCCTAGAGCCCACCCCAAAACTCAGGCTGCCCCACCATCTCACCACCCTTTCCCTGAACTTGCAAGACGAGGAGCAGGCAGCAGCTGCCCCACTCGATAAACACGCGGAGGGTGCAGCAAGCAGGAGAACGTTCACCCTCCTGACCACTACGCGTCACTGTCCCCACCAAGCCCTCTGTGGTTTCCAACTGTCCAAACAAACTGGTTCCACGCCTTCCTTCCAGGGTCCAAGGGCCACTGCAGACGAATGGCTAATACGGAGGCTGTGTTGATCTCCTTGAGAAGCCCCACAGCTCCTACCTGCTCAGTGACTGGCGCATCTGTGGCCAAAGGAATCTTGTTCTGGATCAGCCCCACTCGGACCAGGCGTGGCTGCCGCAGCTGCTCTGGTGCAGCTTCGAACTTGTGGCCCTGCAGCTCAAAGTCCCTCTCTGCGGCAGCCGAGAGAGCCTCCTTGGGCAGTTCCAGTGGCCTGCAATAAGTTGGAAGAAAAGGAGGAAAGCCTCTCTTTTTTTCTGCGATTACCTACCAAATAATAAAGGCATCTTCAGACTTTTTAGCTCCAAATGAAATGTGGAAAATGTATAACTGAACCGAAGAGTAAAATACCATCATAGAATGCCAGTAAGTAAACACAGGATCTAAAATGTCACCTAGGTTAGTTTTTCAATGTATTTATTCTTAACTATGCATAAAGTTGGGACAGATAATATATCACACACCAAAGGAACTTCTAAAAGTCTCCCTTAAGCTTTGTGTGAGCACTTTTTGTTCACTTGAAAAGCACAACTGACTTCTGAGGGGGACACCAGGCACACTCTCCGGGGTGAGCACAGCCAGAACCAACTATTTACTTCCTCCTCTTTATTTCTAAGGGATCTTACACACAAAGTGAACATGACTATTCATGTCTGACCCCTTCCTTGCTTCTTCCCAATCCCTGCAATCCCTGGACAGACACTGGGGGGAGGGGGGCTGCGCCTCCTCCTCCCAGCGCCTTGAACCAGCTGTGCAGGAATGGGATGGGGGCGGCAAAGGAAGGGGGGAGCGGGGAAGTCCACAGACCCCCCTTCCATCACGTGGGGGATGAGGGCCGGTTGGGTACAGCACCAGAAGCCACCCCAGGAAGGAAGGGGAGCCTCTGAGGGGCCTTTCCCGGGGCTGCTGAAGGGGAGTGGGGACCCCCCTCAAGGGCTCCTGCAGGCGAGACCCCCGTGGCTCGGTGGGGCTCGGGTGGGCCAGCGTGGAAGGCCAGTCCAGGCTGCGGTTCTCTCTTTCCCCCGTTGGGGGCCCTTCACACCCAGGTTGGGGCCCTCCAGAGCTGGAGTTGCCAGGGCCGCCCGGGAGGCTCCCCTCTTCTGCTGCCCCGAGAGGCGGCCGCTCCGCTCCTTCGCCCGAGGAAGCGCCCTTCGCCCCTGGCCCTTCGCCGAGCGCGCAGCGCCCCTT
>QLTV01004096.1:460702-470915 GCA_003457575.1 Thermophis baileyi
AGCAGCCCTGTCTGCACAGGCCGCTGCCTCACCACCAACTGAATTGCGCAGGTCTAGTAGGGCTCCAAAACGCCCCGCCTACCTGCGTGATTACGTATGCTGGACAGCTCCATCCAGGAGGGGAGGGGTGTTATGTTCTAACTGTTTAAACTATGTTGCATGGTTCCAACCAGGTCCAGCGTTTGAGCGGGAAAAAGCTCAAACGCTATTGGCTGGTCGCTGCCTCACCACCATCTGTATTGCGCAGGTCTAGTAGTGCTCCAAAACGCCCCGCCTACCTGCGTGATTACGTATGCTGGACAGCTCCATCCAGGAGGGGAGGGGTGTTATGTTCTAACTGTTTAAACTATGTTGCATGGTTCCAACCAGGTCCAGCGTTTGAGCGGGAAAAAGCTCAAACGCTATTGGCTGGTCTGTCTGACAGCTCCCTATAAAAGGGCAAGCTGTCAGACTGCTCTTTGCTGGTTGCTTACACAAGAGCTGTAATAAAGAGCTGCTTTGGAAGTCTGTCTCCTGTCATCTCTACCCACTATCTAACACATATTAAAACCTTCCTTCTTTTTTTGGTTAGTATGTGCACGTGTGTGCAGGTGCGTGTGTGGTGCTTTCTTCATGCCTTTCTGCTGAAGAACCTAGCCTGGAGGAGTGACACAGAGAGACCCTGAACAGTCTGCAGAGATGGAGGGCCCCCCCCCCGGTTTGGATTCTGCAATCATGGAAGGCCTTTGTGGGACTTGGAGAAAGTCCGGCTGCATCTCACGAGAACCAGGAAGGCGGAGTTTGGGGGGCACCTTCTAAAGCTGACCTGGTTTAAACTGAAGCTTCGGGCGGAGGTAGGCAAGCCCCTCCCCCAAATAATGCAATGCCAAATGAGGGGAATGTGACGGAGAAAGGTATGTAACATGTTTGCAAGGAATTGTTGTAAGGAATATCCTTCTGGGTTCGGTTCCAAGTGGGGGAAAAGACACTGGATTCCTGGAAGTTGCTTGGAAAGAAGGCTTAGTGGTGGACAGGAGCACCTGGCAGGGGCTCCTGAACAGAGAAGGTGGATCACATGCTTCCAGATGTTGGGTGAAGAGAAAAAGGGGCTTGCTGAGAGTCCCTGAGTTTTTTATACTTTCTGTTGGGCCCCACCTTAAGAGTTTCCTGTTCCTGTGTAAGAAATGTATCCTGATTGGCTGTCAGACTCCCAGGGGGCCATGCAGGGCCAACTCTGTAGGCTGTCATGAGTACCAAGCTAGTCTGAGTGCTGGGCAACTCTGTAGGCTGTCCTGAGTACCAAGCTAGTTTGAGTGCTGGCTAATGCAATCTTCCCAGGTGCCATGTGGTGAGATGGGCAGAGGGCTAATTCTATCTTTGTTATGTCGAATAGACTGCCCATTGACAAAGGTGGGGGGATGAGTGAGTTTGCTCTGGTCTTAATGGTCCATTGACAAAGGTGGGGGCTACTAGGAGTGAGTCTATTTTCTGCCTAAGAACATGTTTCTCCAGGGATATTCTATATAATATTCTGCCTTTTTAATATTTCCTAGGATATTTCATTTTTCTAGGAGAGGGGTGGGTGCTAACTTCCTACAGAATAAAGAGCACTTCTTCAAAAGGTAAGGGCCCAACAAAAGATGTGTTTTTATATGTGCAGGAAGTACATGCGTGCATTGAGGTCCAGAAATGTGAGCAACAGCATAAAATTTGAGCATTGGGGGAATGTTCCATACCAACCTCCCTCCTAGCTGAGTCCTGCCCACTGTGATCAAAGGACGTGGAGGGAGCTGTAATTCTGTAACGAAGGAATCTTGTAACCCACCTGGGCTACACCAACAGCGTACGTTATGACATTTAGCCGAACTGTTTTTTATTTGTTTGCCATCCTGAGTTCCTTGGTGGATGGGTGGCCGTATATATTAAGTAAAATAAAACAAATGAAGAAATACAAATCCAAGGACACTGATCCAGGGGTGGATTCCAACTTACCTCGCTGCCAGTTCGCTCCCTCCCGCGCCGCGTGGGCGCGCCGCGTGGGCGCGCCGCATGGGCGCGTGCATGCGCAGTAACAAAAAATCCAAAAAACCCCCCAACAAAGCCGAAAAAAAAGATGGCGACTGCATGCACAGTGCCGGAAGTCGGCTTCTGCACATGCTCAGAAGGGAAAAAAAATTCAAAAAAAATAAATAAAAATAAAAAAAAAGATGGTGGCCCCCACAGACCGGCACCGACCGATCCGGTTCAGTGACATCGTGACGTCACCAGCGGGCCGCTACTGGTTCGGGAGAACCGGTCCGAACCAGGAGGAACCCACCCCTGCACTGATCCATGTAGTGCCTTCAACTGACCCACAAGCATGTGATTTACCTGCACAACTTAACTTTTACTCAGCCCTCAACAAGCCCCCAAATGGGAAGAATAAAGGCCCCTGTTGAGAAGGAGGGAGGGAGGGAGGGAGGGAAACAGGAAGGAAGGCAGGCAAAGCACATCCCTGGTCAATTGGTGGGAAGTCTTGGTCTTTCTAACCATCCTCCAACCCCACACAAATAGTTACCATTAGTAGAAGATGGAAGAATGAACGTGAAGAATGACATTTTACATTCCCATTTCAGTTAACAAGCACGTGCTCTATCTAAGGCCCTCATTTCATCTGGCTCTCTTCTTGCCCAAGTATTGATTGGCCACGTGGCCCACTGACTTTGCCCCTTAGTAGGTTACAAATAATCCCCTCCCCTGCCTGCCTGTCTGCAGCTCCCATCAGAAAAGATGGATCTGCTTCTGGGCATTTGCAATTGTGGGCCAGCTGGATTCTCTCCCGCTAGAAGAGCTCTGTGTTGGGACCATTATTATCCCATTATGCTCTTCCTCCCTTGGGGACCATCAATCAGGCAGTGACCTGTGCTGGACCAGGGGTGGATTCCTCCCAGTTTGGACCGGTTCTCCCAAACCGGTAGCGGCCCGCTGGTGACGTCACGATGACGTCACCAAACCGGATCGGTCAGTGCCGGTCCATGGGGGCCGCCATCTTTTTTTTTGAATTTTTTTTTGAATTTTTTTTTCCTTCTGAGCATGCGCAGAAGCCGACTTCCGGCACTGTGCATGCGGTCACCATCTTTTTTTGGCTTTGTTTTTTTATTTGTTTATTTTTTTCGGATTCTTTGTTACTGCGCATGCACGCACGCGCCCACGAGGCGCGCCCACGAGGCGCGCCCACGAGGCGCGCCCACGCGGCGCGGGAGGGAGCAAACCGGCAGCGAGGTAAGTTGGAACCCACCCCTGTGCTGGACAGATGCAAGAACTGGACCTGCTCCTGGGAGGGCGGAGCTGGCTCCCCAGTGGGACCCGCTCCCTCTTCCTGGAGATCTGGAGGTAAGTCACCTTCTCCAGGTAGGTTTATTTTGCAGAGCAAAACAGACTGCAAAGCAGCAGAAGAGCCTTGAAGCTGCACCTGGCCAAAAGTTGATTCAGTTTCATTCTGTCCCCCAAGGGCCAAGCAAAGCCTTTTTTCATGACAGCTGCTATTTGAACTACCAGAAGCAATTGCCACTGGTGGCCAGGTCTTGACGTGGAGAGGCTGGATAAAATGAGGAGAAGCTGCCGTGGCCACCAATGCATGCCCACTGCCATTATGGGAAGCTGCCACTGACTCTTCTTAGGCAGAGCAGCCAGGAGGTTATACACCCCTTCCCCTCGTGAATGTTTCCATCCAGCCACGATGGTGGCCACCACATCTACAGGAGAGGATCTCTCTCCAGTCAGTCTCAGCTCCCTCGACAGGCCCAAGTTCTTTTCTTAACAACTCCAGCTTTCTTTCACTATTTCCTTATTTATTTCCCCCTCCCTAAGGTGATCAAAGGCCTGGAGACTAAAACATATGAATGGCTGCAGGATTTGGGTTTGGCTAGTCTAAAGAGAAGAAGAATTCGGGGTGACATGATAGCAGTATTCCAGTATTTGAGAGGCTGCTACAAAGAAGAGGGGGGCAAATTATTCTCCAAAGCACTGGAGGGCAGGACAAGAAGCAACGGATGGAAACTAATCAAAGAGAGAAGCAACCTGGAATTAAGGAGAAACTTCCAAACAGAGAGGACAATTAACCAGTGGAACAGCTTTGTTAGGACTCTGTCCAAACGGTTGGGTTGGTTAATATAAACAAGCCACAAATCACTGTTTAATGTATATATGTAATATTGCTTTAAATGCATTGGTGCATTCTGACTGGCAGTAACGGCCATAAGAGGGAGCTAGAGAACATGGTTAGTTCTCTCTCTTTTGCTGATTCATTGCTGAGTGACTTCATGTCTGCAATTAAGCTCTGTGTGTAGCTAGCTATCTCTGATAGTAGAGAATCTTTGTTTGCTGATAAAGACAAAGAAAGGCTGGTAAGAAGACTGCTGTACTTCTGAATACTGACTGATAGAATGTGTATGATTCGGACTGTTATTTGGACTGTGCTATCATTTATACACTTTAACGTATCTGTGTATTGACTGAATCATTACTCATATCTACTGCAACATTACGGTGAACTGTGCAAACCTTCAGGGCCCAGAGGTTACTCTGCACAATTCCTTAACAAGCTTGCCTCCAGATGTTGTGGGCGCTCCATCACTGGAGGTTTTTAAGAAGAAACTACACAGCCCCTTATCTGAAATAGTATAGGTTCTCCTGCTTGAGCAGGGGGCTGGACTAGAAGACCTCCAAGGTCCCTTCCTTCTATTTCTATTATTTCTATTCTATTCTAAATAACCTTTGCTCCTCCGGTCTTTTAACCTTGAGTTTTCTTGATCATCTTCCATCCAAATCAGGCCTGCTCCTGCTCCTCTGATTGCAAGATCAGCCAAGATCAGTTGGATACACAACTTGCTGCAACCCTTTTGATAAGTAGCAGTAGAAATATCTGGCAAAACCAACTCCTGTGGTTTATGTATAATTAAAGAATAGAATCTTCCCTCCCCCCCCACCATTAATGCAGGTCACATTGTCCAGGCATTGTTATGGGAAAATGTTCAAGTCTTTGCTGAACACCTGTTTAAATGACCTTGGTTCCCACGGGACGATTTCTTGTTGTCTGGAACTGGCATTCCAAACCTGCCCTCCCCTGGTCCTGTGGCAAGCTGAGAAGCAACAATGGCCGTGACAGCATAAGCACACTTCGAACTTGACAGGATTCCCTTGCTCAGTCGTGTCTGACTCTAGAGGGCAGTGCTCACCTCAGTTTCTTGGCCAAGGGAGCCAGCATTGTCTGAAGATGCTTCTGGGGTCATTTGACCAGCATGGCTATATGCCAAAGGCACACAGGATGCTGTTACTTTCCCACCGAAGTGGTACCTATTTATCTACTCGCATTTGCATGCTTTCGAACTGCTAGGTGGGCGGGAGCTGGGGCAAGAAACGGAAACTCACCCCGTTGTGCGGCGCTTGGGTCTTGAACCCGGGCTGTCAGCTTTCCAACTGACAAGCTCGGCATCTTTAACCACTGAGCCATTGCAATCCTCTCAGTTGTAAAACAAACAAAAAAAGATAGAAAATAAGAAAAGGAGAAAAGGGAAGGAGATGGGAAAAAATACAATTACAGGTAATCCTCAACTTACGACCACAATTGAGCCCAAAATTTATGTTGCTAAGTGAAATATTTGTTAAGTGAGTTTGCCTCATTTTACGACTTTTCTTGCCACAGTTATTAAGTGAATCATTGCAGTTGGTAAGTTAGTAACCTGGTTGTTAAGCGAATCTGGATTCCCCATTGACTTTGCTTGTCTGAAGGTTGCAAAAGGGGATCCCGTGACCCTGGATCATAAGTATAACCCATTTGCCAAGCATCTGAATTTGGATCCGAATTTGGATCACGTGACCACGGGGAGGCTGCAATGGTCGTAAGTCTGAAAAACAGTCATAAGTCACTTTTTACAGTGTTGTTGTAACTTTGGTCACTAAGTGAACTGTTACAAGTCGAGGACTCCCTGTATGCCTTCTGCCCTTCTATCACCTAGTTACCATTTTAATCTTTTTCCCAACCTCTTCATCCCTTTTTAATCCCCAAATCACCTCCTGTCAGCAAAAAGTCCATATAAGGTTCCCAATCTTTCAGAAAAGTCTTGCCATTTTTTTCTCTGATTAAATTGCTCAGCTTTCTACATTTCTGCAAGTTCAGTTAGTTTTGTCACTAACTGTATTTCATTGAATTTCAATGTATTTCATTGCTTTTCCAATTTTTTGCATACAATGATCTTACCACAGTTACCGTATACAGTATGAATTTTCCATATTTCTTTTCTAATTCTTTGTCCATGAAACCCAGTAGGGATAATTCTGGTAAATGTTACCAATTGTTGTGGATTGAAGGTTTAAAAAAGACGAGCGTTCCCATAATCAATCGGTGTCATTTCCAGAAGGCTTATTAATTATGCCTTGACGAGGAAATACTTTTCTTAAGCCCACGGAGCTTGTCAAATCCGTATGTTTTCAGAATACTGTAGAGCAACTAGCCAGAAGGGGTTTCAGTGGATTAATGACGGTGGAGAACTTCTCCGGCACCAGAGGGCCTCCTTGCCCGCACTTCCTGGGTCGGCGAAAGCCCTGGAGACAGCCGCTGTCTGGCCAACAAAGTCCGGTCAGGGAAGACGGTTGGAGCCAATTCTCTGGCCAGACTCAGCAGGATGACCAAGAAAAATCCACCTCCTTTTTGCATTATTTTGCTGGCCCATTTCTGAAATGTGCTTGGAGCTCGAAGCCTTGTTAGAGACCCCACACCCCCACTCCACGGTCTGTTTCTGTTGCTCCCCTCTGGGAGGAGGTTTCGAAGTATTTCTAGCAGGACTACCAGGTTCTGTAACAGCTTCGTTCCCTAGGCCATCCGCCTGGTAAACTCGCAAGATTCGTTTTTCTTGCCATGTACATGGATACATCCGAACTAGACCGTGTTGTTTCTCTCTGTCATATAATATATGTGGGTGTATGCATAATTTTGTATTTATTTATTTTGTCATGTTTATGTAGTGTATGTTGGAGGTGGAGACCCTTTGAGAGCTTTATGCAACGAAATTTCATTTTAATGTATTAGTGTACATCAAAGTGACCATAAAGCTATTCTAAGTCTCTAAATGGAGCAAAGAGCACCAAATATGTTTCAAAGGCCAGAAAGCAATTCCCAAAGCCTTACGCAGCTCACTGAAGAAGAAAACCGGGCACATGAAACGTTTTAGCCCCGAGATCCTGGGCTGGAGCTGGGAGGTGACCTTGGCCCAGGGCAACCAGTCCACCTGGGTGGTTCCACCTGGAACCTTGATGGCCTTGAGGACAGGTGCAGAAGGCCCCCTTTTCATTCCTTCGGATCAGTGAAAGTTCTTGTATTAAGTTTCTTTTTTTCTTTATCTGCGTAGAGCAGAACTGCCTCTTGGCAGGACAAGGGCTCCTGCTCTTCCTTCTGGCCCATCTGGAGAGTTGGCAGGACACGCAGCTCTTGAGCATGGAGGACGTCACCCGTGAGGGTGGTCAGCGAAGCCAACTTGTGCATCCTGCCCAGAGTGGTGAGAGTGAGATGGGTGGCTTCATAAATCGATAAAACAGAGGCATACATAGTTACTTACTGGCTTATTTAAAGTAATTTATTTGGGGTCAGAGATGTAATGTTCTTAGGTAGAAGAGCCTTTGTTTGTAATGTCACCAGAACAAGCAGTCGTTTCTGGAAGGCAGAAATGAATGGCATTGCCACGTATTAGTCACCCATTCACCACCCATCCATTGTGCCCTCTTTTCTGTGCTGTGTGTCCGTCCCCCCCAACCAGCGCTCCTGTCTGCTTGGCAAGAGTGTGCTTGGGTTGACTGCGGGCCAAGCCTTCGATCCTCAGCTACTTTGCGGGGAAGAATACCCCTTCAGCTGAGTCAGTGCTTAGCGGGCACTTTAATAGCCTTTAAAACTCTCTTTGCCACAAGTGCCAAAATAGCACATGGGATGGATATCTCTCTAGCATATACAAAGTGGCTGATTCAAAATCCAGTAAAAACATGATTTCATTACTATTTTTCTTTTCCTAAACTGGTTAGTTTTCTTCCTGGACTTGAGCGTGGGAAAACTAGCCAGCTCTGGAAAAAAAAAACAAAAATTTGTTGGCATCTCCGATATGCTAGGTTGGTGATTGCTTTCTTTGTGATGACAGCCATCTTCCACATCTTATACATGTTAAATCTTAGATTTGGTCTAGTGGTCTAAGGCAGGAGACTAGAGAGCAGGAGACGGACTTTCCACCTTAGCCATGAAAGCCGGCTGGATGGCTTTGGGACAGTCCCTCTCTCTCAACCCAGCCCACCTCACAAGGTTGTTGTTGTGGGGAAAATAGGAGGAGGAAAGGGGGTTGGATATGTATACCATCTTGAGCCATTTGTAAAAATAATAAAAGTAGAATACCAATGAATAAATTAAACATTCCTCTTGCATCCGCAAGCCAGTTTTCTGGCTTCTTCCTTTTTTCCCTCATTGAAATGATAATCACTTCCAGAATCATATTTATATTTATGAGACATTTCCATCTTTGGCCTGAAGATGTCTGCATACGGCAGGAGTGTCAAACTCCCGGTCCGTGGGCCGGATGCGTCACGTGCTGGCCACACCCCGGCCCAGTTTAGCAAAGGGGAAAAAAGTCCCAATACGTCACGTGACGCCGCCGTCATGACATGAGTTTGACATCCCTGGCCTACAGGATCCTACCCCTTTAAAGACATTTGAAATCCAGTGTTGATGTACAAATATGCACCAATTTCTCTTTCTATAGGTACTCCTCACTTAATGATCACAATTGGAAACAGCAACTCTGCCGCTAAGCAAAGCAGTCATTAAGCAAAACATCACATGACCACAACTTGCAATTTTACTGCTGGCTTCTCCATTGACTCCCCTTGTTGGAAGCCAGCTGTGAAGCACACAAATGGTGATCAAGGAACTATGGGGACATTGCAATAGTTGTAAATGAGAGGACTGAAGTTGCACAATGTTGCTTTCTCAACACCACAACTGTGAATGATTGCTATAACAGGGCAGTTGTAAAGGAGGACGGTGTCTCTATAGCATCTTGAACAAAAAGTAGAAACTTCCAAATGTTCCTCTACTTTTTCCTCTTCTCCAACCAGCTCTCTTTTTCCTCATTGAACTCACTCACTCTGTCAGTTATGCAATCTTCAGGAAAATAAAGCCGTCAACAAGAGGACGAAGGCATTTTTGGCCTTGAAGACTTGACTGAGTTGGTTTTCCAACAGATGCCCTGCAATCTCTTTTGCCGCTCCAGAAAATAAGTGTTCTTCTCAAAGGGCTTGGTACTTGTTCCTTGGTGCTGTTTTGCCTCTATGAAGGCTTCCTGTGTCCAATCCAAGAATTCTTCATCAGGAAGATCAACACATTTGCTTCCGGCCCTTTCCCCCCTCCCTCCCAGGTGGGCAATCAGCCTGCACTAGCAGCAGGGATGCTTCTTCAGAGAGGACTTGGAACATGGCACATTCCCTGCAGCTCATGAGAGGCATGGCACATCCTTCCATCTCCACGGTCCTCCGATAAACAACTACAAGAGATGACATTTCCCCATCTTCCCTGCTTCCCACTTTAGTCATTTTTTTTTAAAGAGAGTTCTTGGCAGACTTGAACACAGGGACCTATCCAACAAAATGTGTTTCAGTGGTGAGAAAAGTAAGGTTTTGCACTCAGGCAAGAAAAATCAAATGTACAGGAATAGAATACATGACACCTGGTGCTCTGTCAGATCCCAAAGAGTGATCGTGCCATTCAGTTGAGAGAAGGGGGGGGACTTGGGTTCGATTTATTAGCATTGCCTGTGTCAATTGACGGTTTACAACTTATACCCGGGCGCCAAGCATCCTGAGATCTCTTCACTTTTGGAGAAGGTTTATGAGAGGCAATGTGGGATGTTTCACTTTAATGGATAACGGAAGATGGTCAGAGAAATGTATGTTTATCCGGTTCCCAGAGCAGCTGATAAAGAAAACATTTTCACACTTGTGTATTGGCTAGAATCTGCATTCTGGCTAATGGGAGGGGTCTCTACTGCTTTAACTCTACCTGCTTTGCCTAAGGGTATTCAGACGTTGCTTTGAATGGAATGCTTTCACTTCTGCTTAATAAAAGATCCTTTTGAACTACATTGGCTCAGAAGTTCTCGCTTTCTTAAGTTAGACGTAGAGGCGTTCCTTACAGAAAGCAATGTCTGCAGAACGGTCAACCCAG
>QLTV01004096.1:492847-503556 GCA_003457575.1 Thermophis baileyi
AGTCCCATTTCTCCCTGGTCGGGTCGAAAGGCGCCGGCGGGTGGAAGGTGGACATAGCGGCAGAAGGAGGCAGGAAGATGTCTGCCTGGCTGGTTGAAAGTGCTGAAGAAGCTAGTCACAGTTCTCCTGGCCCAAGCCCTCGTCGCCACTGTTAGATAGTGGGTAGAGATGACAGGAGACAGACTTCCAAGGCAGCTCTTTATTTCAGCTCTTGTGTAAGCAACCAGCAAAGAGCAGTCTGACAGCTTGCCCTTTTATAGGGAGCTGTCAGACAGACCAGCCAATAGCGTTTGAGCTTTTTCCCGCTCAAACGCTGGACCTGGTTGGAACCATGCAACACAGTTGAAACAGTTAGAACATAACAGACTCCATTTGGGCCCTTCAGCCAACAGTTTCCTTTGTGGCTTCAGCAGATGAAGGCCGAGCTTCTGTCTGGTTAAGCAGCTGTTCCCCACCATTTTGAATGGGAAGTGAAGCTCCCGGAGGTTTATCGCCTCTTTGCACTCGCAGCCGCCTCTCTTATCAGGATTCAGCAGCCTGGCAGTCAGTGGGGAAGCACCCTCTGGGCACCACTTGTTCCTCCCTCAAGAGCTTCGTGGGCCCAGCCCCTTCCCAACCCAGGCAGGAGTCACTCTGCAGGGCCCCAGGCTGGAGAGAAGGGGCTCCTTTGGAGTGCTTTGCCAAGCCCTTATTCTTCCTTACTTGGGCGCTAAACTCCTTTCATCAGCTGTTTAATGGTTCAATGCCTTCTTTTAACGTGTTTCTTAGTTTTTAACTGCTGCTTTTGTGGATTAGTGCTGTTGTGTCTGTTATCCTTTGGGGGTGTGAAATGTGTGTCTGGAGAATGCTTTTTTCCTCTGTCACCCAATGTCGCTTCCATTTCCTGCCAGACCAGCCAACTATCACTGAGGTTCCCCTTTGTTTTAGCTTGGAAAAGCAACCCTGGGGGAGGGGGGGGGGTTGTCGCCATTTGGTGAGACAGTCACAGGCTGGCTGGGAGGGATGGAGGGAAGGGAAGCGGTGGGGCGGGGAGGCTCACCACTTCTTCCACCAGCACCCTAGCCTGATGCTTCAGCCTGGAGGACTTCCTGAGGTCAGCCCTTCCACCTCTGGTATTTTCCCAAACTGGGGCTGCCTGTGGATCTCAAGTTCATTAGCCCAAAGCCGGCCTTGACCTGTGCACTCTTCTTCTTCTTCTTCAGGATGAAGAAGGAATTCTCCTTTCCAGTTGGGAAAGCAGCTCTGCAGTGAGCCAAGAGAGGAAGCTGGAAGAGAAAATACTGGGAAGGAAAGTGGCTCTTCTCAGCAGCCCCCGTGGCTCTGCTCCTCTTTTGAGCCAGGCCAGAGGCTGCCGGGTGGGGGCTTCTTTGCCAGGCTGGCTTCATAACTTCAAGCTCAGAAGCACGAAGGGTGGTCCGAGGGATCATAATGAGTGGGGGGGGGGGGGCTGCAGTCCTTCTTGCCTTTGGTCCTTCAAGGCCCCGCCTCCCCTGCATCCATGCATGTTATCTTGCCAGAGCTGGGCAGCCAGGGGAGGGGTGCCTCTGAATGACTTGACTTCTTTAGATTCCAGATTTGTCTGGTGAAGGCCAGGCCCTTCCAGGACTTTGTTTAAGGTGCTAAGGAGCAGCACAAGGCTATTTTTAACTCTGGGTTTCTGCTTGCATGGAACGCAATGCCATTGTAGCCTGGGCACCTCTTCCTGCCAGGGGGGCTGCCCACTGGACAGATGTTGAGCAACCGTTGCCTTTGGCTTCTTGGAGTCCCTGCCAAGCTGTGGCTTTGAAGAGGCCCAAACGGGCTCCCTCGCCCTCTCCTTGCCCCGGGCACTGTCCAGAAGAGCTCCACATGAGTGGTCTCCAGAGAGATCGGATTTCAACCACCATCATCCCTAGTTAGTATGGCTGGTGATTATGGGAACTGTAGTGCAATACATCTGGAGATTAGCTACTTGGGGACAGATGCTCAGGAAAGCAACCTGTGTCTCAGGTTTCAACCTCATGCGGGTTAGTAGAAAGTAGGATTTTCCATTTGCGCCACTCCAAGCGGCAGTTGAGGGGAGGCCTGCACAACGTACGGCCCACAAGGCACGTGCAGCAGGTCAAGCACCCGTGCCCAATCTTGGAAGCCTAATCAATCCGCCGCTGCCAATGTTGCCACCACTGCCTTGAAAGGCCTAGTGCCAAGGGCCTCCAAAGGCTTCACTGGCCCTTGGCTCCATCACGGCTACCCTGCCACTACCCACGAACGGCTGATGGCCATGCCGGCCACTCCTTGGCAGCTCACAATTATTTCTAATTAATCAGTCTGGCCTTCCCTCTCTGAGCAGTGAAGTCCCGGCCTGTGGGGACATTTTCAATTAAAATGGCACGACTGACAGGTGACCCTTTCATAGTTTAAAGTCTATTTTATGCTTCTTCAGAAAAGTATAATATTTAGTTAGAAAAAAATTGGAGAGAAAGCAGAAAAGACTCAGGAGAAGGATCCTAACAGACGGCAGGCTTAGCAAACACAGCAGCAAAAAAAAAGCCTGGAAAGACGGGTTTGTGTATCCTCAGGGGTGCAGAGAGGCAACAATTCCCCCCTCACATCCTGGGCACAGAAGACCCTTCGTCAGTCTCCCAACAGCCGTTTTCTTAGAGCTGCTCCTGCTGCCCGGTGGGGGCTCCCTCCTCTCTTCTTCGTATCAGCCCCCCCCCCCACTCTGCCCCCTGGACTGGGCCTGAGCAGCCATTTACGTCCAACAAGAGAGTCCCAACAGGGAGGAAGCTTTGCTCTCCCTCCGCTCGGTTAGCCTCTGTGCCCCCCAAACCCCCAGGAGAATAAGAGTAGCCAGACAGCAAAGAGTTTGCACTGAAGAATGCTCTACTTGTGTTCTTACACAAACAACGGCATTTACACAATGATTGTTGGGGCTTCTGGCCAGGCAGCCGGATGGACTCAGCGACCACTGGTCAGCCTTCCCTCCCCCCTGCAGCAAAACATGCAGTTTCCTTGCCCTTTGATTCTCTAAGTACACCTGGACTGTGGCAACATTTGGCCACCGACTGGTACAATCACGTGCCCCTCCCCCATCCTCCAAGTCCCCTTCAGCATCCATGAAGTGCCTAGGGAACTCCTTGGCTTGCTCACCCTCCGCCTGCAAAGGTTCCTGCCTGGTTCTGGTGCCTTCTCCCTCTCCTGGCAGACCTCTTCTCCCCTCACCCTTCAGAAGGACCCCTCCTTCCTTAACGCTGCAGCCTAGGAAGGTTCAGCCCCAGCACCCTCAGGATGCCTTCGAGGCTTCCAATGAAGCCTTCACATTGCCATAAAACCCAGGAACCCCAAGAGGCTCTTGGCTAAGGGGCTCCGTTTTTCTGGAGCTCCCCACTTTTGCAGGAAAGTACAAGGTGCCCGTTCACTTCGCCAGCCAGTCCATTCTGGATTGGGGTCCATTCCATGCAGATGCTTTGCCCCCCATGGATGCTCCTGAAGTCTCTGCTAGAGTAGAAGTCGAGCGAATAGTTGCTGATCTGTACGGTCGTGTTTTCGGTCTCTCCGTCGTGAGCAGAAGTCCTGCGGCTGGCAGTGGCAGATCTGAAGCCCTGCTTCCTGCACAGGATGTGCCGCTGGATGATCTTCCTGAAGGTGCAGCGGAACTCTTGGATCTGGTACGCGTAGATCAGGGGGTTCACCACGGAGTTGGCATGGGATAAGATAATGGCCAGGTACATGACCCCGGGGGGAGGGTCTTTGCAAGTGGGGCAGAAGAGGGTGAAGCAATTGATCAGGTGTAATGGCAGCCAGCAGATCGCAAACATCCCAACAATGAAGGCCAGAGACTTCGCTGCATGGACCTCCCTTTGCAGAATGTATCGGGACCGTTCCCCGTGCATCATCTTGTTTTCCATCTGCTTGAGCTGCTGCCGGGCTGTCATGAAGATCTTCAAGTAGATCCCAAACATCAGAAGGAGAGGAACCAGCACACATGCAAAGAAGTTGTAGTAGACCATGTAATCCATGGTGACCACAGTCGCAAAGAAGCAACGCATCATATTGCTGCTGCAGTTGGTTCTATTCTCATTTTGTCCATTCTCTTCCAGAGGCTTCTTGTGCCAGCCCAGCATTGGCGTTAGGCCAATAATGAAGGATAAGAACCAACAGATGGCGATGACTCCCTTGGCACGTGAGCTGGTCACTAGGGCATTGTACCTGGAAGAAGAGCAGAGAAAGGCAATACATGAAATCCCATCTACACGGGAAGAGAAGATAGCAGAACTGATCAATTGATAGAATCTGTCCAGATTCCAGCTGCTTCTTGCTGCAGAATCCCTCCACCGCAACAGGAGAGAGCTGGGATCTGGTGCTGTGGAACGTGACCAGCACTGTGTGGCCTGACCGACAGTGGGGTTCAATCCACCTCCTCAGCAGATCTCAAGCCATGCCTGGCATTGCCCTCAGTTCCAATTAGATCCTTCATTAGAGGTAGATGAGAACTGACTGAACCTACACCTTTAAAAAAAAAACCAAGCGTTGTTAAGTTCATCCTAAAAGGATCCTCTATCAACACGAAGCCAGGGATTTATGATTCTATGCACACTGTAAATAATCTGGGAATTTGTTCACTGTGAAGTTCCCCAAAGAATTCTGGAAACTTAATCTCAGAATAGTGAGGGTGTCTGTTGGAGACTCCATTCACATGGCTACAGTTCCCAGGCATGAAGGTGAGGCCATTTAAGGTGGAGGGAATCGCCTTCTGGGTATCACCAGGACTCGGCACAGCCAGAATCCCTTCCCAGCTATAAGGGGTGGAGGGCCCTGGGGGCAGGATCAATGCCCACCCCCTTGACACTATCAGTGGAGTGGAAGGAAAACCCAACATTGCCCCGTAGAATCATCTTTGGCCAGTGCACATTCAGACCCAAATACAACCAAGTGAGCCAATCCATTGAAATCAAGTTTCATGTGGCATTTGTTGTAATAAAGACGAGGGTCATGTAAATTGATGATTGACATAAAACGGGGTAATATCGATTCCTGGAACCAATGACATGAGGAGCTTTATTCTGCCTGTGCTGATAATAGTTTTTTTCCTTTAAAAAGAGATTTCTGATCAATACTGGAAAGTCTTCCTGTTCCAGCTGGGACTTTGAGACCAGCAGTGACGGGGCTGATGGACTCCAGAGGTTGCCTGCTCCAGAGGTTGGGGTGGGGGGGAGACTCTCCTGGGCATCAACAAGGGAAGGGGGTCTTTGTCCCAAAAGACAGCTCACAAGTATTATAAATTAATTTTAAAAATTAAGAATGCATTAAATATCGCTGGGGTCCTAGTTTTATTTGGACAAGCCCTGGGACTGGCCGTGCCCAGAGTGGCCTCTGCCAGGCGGAGGATCCCCTGATCCATTTGTTGGAGGCACTGCCAGCTCCCTTTCACATTCCATCCTTATTTGCTGCCCACGGTGGGCCAAGAGCAGAAGCCTAACAAGGGTTGAGAAGAGACAAGGAGCCTCTTCTGAGGAATATACAATCAGTGACTTAATTTATGCTTATTTTTCCAGATAAACCATGGCTGAATTCTCTAATCAAGGCTGGGAAGGAAAGCTATTTTGCTTTCCGTCTTTGTGCAGGTCCTGCCTTTAGGCCTGGCTTCTGGATGGTCAAGCTCAGATTATCGATCACACAACTTCTGACCTATACAAGAGAGGAGGCAGATCGGCCAGTTCTGCTTCCTGAGGCTGGAGGCTGCTCTGCCCCATCTTCTCAAATTGAGGGAGGCAAACTGAACACCTTAACATCTGGAGGTGCTGTGAAAGAACGAGAAATTGTTTGCTAAAGACGTTGCTTTTTTAAAAAAAAACCATAAAGAGTTTCCAGAAAAGTGCCTTTTAGAGGTCCAATCTTGATGTTGGATATAAAATTAATAAATAATGTTCACAATCTTTTGTGCCACTGATGAACCCCGAGTGTGGCTGTCTGGTCTGGTGAATCCTGAAGCATTCAGTGCAACGTTCTGTGTTTGAAAATCCTTTGTAAGGAGGACTCAGCTTTCCATTTTCCTGGAGTCAGAGAAGAAGAAGGGGAACCTGGATGGCTCCCCCCCCTCCTTACGAACTGCTCCTGGGCCAAGCCTTGGCATGGAGGAGCCTCACTGTGAAGCTAGGGGATCACCGGAAGGCTCCAGAGAGAGGGAACCAGCCAGTTCACTCTCCCCTGTTGCCTGCAGAGATACAGTCTCCAGGCTGTGCTCCCAGTGCATCTTCCTGCCTTTGAAAGGTCCCAAGAGGCTCCCGGAGAATTCTCTTCTGCGGTGATGGTGGGAGAGACCCTGGGAGACTCCGAGAGCAGAGTCCTTCAAGGCCTTTGAGAGGCCCTGGGGGCTCCCTCCAGCAGCCTGGGGGATTTTGTAATTGAAGACGATTCCTTCCGGGCTCATAAAGAGAAGTCAAAGGGGATTTCTAAGAGCCACGTTCATTAAAGATTGAACGTTACAATAATCTGCTCGAGTGGATTCAGAAAACTGTGAGAAGCCAAGGAGGAAATCAACGTAACTGAGAGGGCGGACAGATAAATCTCCCAAATAAATAAATGAAAATAAAAGTGGTCCCTGTCTAATTATGTTTGGTGGGCAGTTTTGCAAAAAGGAGCCTGATGAGAACCCATTGCTGGGAGTTAGGAGGCAACTGCAACACAACGGTTTTGTGGTGTGAAGCCCCCAAAAAGACAATAAAAGGAGAGTTTGAAAAAGGGAAGAAGATGGTGATCAGGAGTGAGTAAAAGCTGTCGAACAAAGGCTGCAGAACTGTAATCCATGTCAGCTCTTAGAGAAAGAGCACCCCATGTGGAGTAACATTTATTAGAAATAAAAAGCAGTGCTATTGCTATTCCTTTTTTTTTTAATGAAGAAATTCTTAATGTCCATTTCCATTAAGAACTTGGCACCTCTCTCTGTTAAATTTAATTCTGCTATTTTCAACCTGTGCTATTAAGGTTTTTTTTTAAAAAATATTTTACTTCTGTCTTTTTAGGATACTAGTAATCCCACTGTACTTGTGCCATCTGCAAATTTATTAAGCATTCTTGTGTTTGTTCACCTGAATCATTATTATAAAATCCTGAAAAACAAAAGTTCCAGATCCGATCCTTGCACCTCACTCAAATTTGATTCTCTGGTCAATTTTTAGCCAATTATATATCAACTTAATTTTCATCCCATCCAACTTGGTTGTTTTTAATGTTTTAATTGGTTGAGTTTTATAGTTTTTTACATTATTTTATGTTTTTTAATTTTTGATTAGGAGCAGCCCAGAGTTGGTTGAAAGATGGGTGGCTAAGTAAATGTTTTAAATAAATAAATAAATAAACTCACAATTAACTAATCTGCGATCAGAATGTCACAGACTGGTTTGTTAGACACTCTACCTCAATGAAAATAGATTAAATCTGCAGCATTTCATCGAGGCTGTTATAGGTCAGCCTCCTAATCTGCTTCTAGGATCTTCCCAAATATTCATGTCAGACTGGTAGTTCCCCGTAGATTCCTTTCCCCTTCCTTTGAAGAAAGGACCTTTGCTCGCTTTCACTTTATAATTTGTCCAGGTTTTCCCAAAGAGAAAGCTTCCCCCAGCTCATAAGCTAGTTTATTCTTTGTAGACTGAAACTATTCCCTACCTCAAGCTTCAATTCCGCCCCTTTGCCCTGTTTCCCCCAATTGCCTAATGGAAAGCACTTATCTCCTTGTTGGAGAAAACTGGAGCAAAAAAGGATTTGGGTATCTGTTTTTTGTTGTTGTTGTTGTTGTTGTTAGCTCATAGCATTTCATTGCCCCCATTAAGGAGCAAATATTTTGATTCTTTTAATTTGCTCATAGCTAAAGAAGCCTTGTGCTCTACTGAAAGTTGTTCTCCAACCGTAGCTCATTCCTACCCAGAGTGTCTCGTTGTTGAACAGCTCCAGAAACTCTTGAACAAACAGCTTTCTAGATTCAGTTTCATGCAATCCTAACCCAGGTTTTGAGCTGAAATCGCTCGGGCCCCCTTTTAAGGCCTGTGCAAGACGGAAGGGAGGTGGTTGACGGTTGTCTTGGACTGTGCAGCCATTCAACCTTGGCATCCTATTGGAGCCTTCCTGGCTAGGAAGCTGGGACTCTGCATTTCAGGATGGTGCTACTACTTGTATAACAGAAGGAAGCGCTGGGGGATGGCTGCTTTCTCCTGGGCAGTTTTGCTGTGGGGTTGCCTCCTGGAACCGGGGCCCATGTCCCTCTGGGGCAGCTGATTCAGGGACAAGGGTTGTGATGTCACAAGATGCAGAGAACACCTGTCCAGCAAAAAAAGTGCTCTGCATGTTTGGAAGGAGGCTCCCTGGGGCCAGCAGGAGCTCGTTCTGCTGCGCATGACAATCACATGCACCTGGGGCACAGGCCCTGCTAAACCACAACCTTGGAATTCTGCAGAGAAGCCCCTCCTGATGGTGCAGTATTCAATAACTGAGGGACTGCCACGAAGATTTTCCAAAGCACCAAAAGGCAAGACAAGAAACAATGGATGGAAGCTAATCAAGGAGGAGCAACCTGGAATTATGGAGAAACTTCCTAACAGTGAGGACAATTAACCAGTGGAAGGGCTTGCTTTCAGAAGCTGTGGGTGCTCCATCACTGGAGGCTTTTAAGAAGAGACTGCACAGTCATTTGTCCAGAATGGGATAGGGTCTCCTGCTTGAGCAGGGGGTTGGACTAGAAGACCTCCAAGGTCTCTTCCAACTCAGTTATTCAGTTCTGCATCTTTGGCATATTTACCTGAGAGGGATATGGATAGCAATAATCCGATCGATGGCAATGGCCAGGAGGCTGAAGATGGAGCTCTGGGTCAGCACCAGGACAAAGCAGGCGATGAAGAGGCAGCCGTAAAAGAAGGCACAGAAGCCGGTGCTGATCGTGATGGCGAAGGGGATGGCCAGGACCCCCACCGCGATGTCAGCTACCGCCAGGGAAGCCACAAAGTAATTGGTGACGTTCTGCAGATTGCTGTTGAGATAAACGGCCCAACAGACCAGGACGTTCCCAAAGATGGCCAGAAGGGCAATGACCAGTTCAAAGGCAATGTAGATGATGTCGGTAAGGAAGTTCTTGTCCCCAGGCACTAGCATGGTGAGGGCAGCTCAAAGCAGGGGCCGGGAACCCTCGTGTCCATAGCTGCAGGCCTCTTCAGGCTGCGATGGCAGAGCGGGTGGGCCGGCCTTCAGGAGGCCAAGGCTTGGCCAAGCTCCAGGCAGTGCAGAAAACGCGGCCTCCCGCATGGAGCCGATTCATTCTCCAGATGGCTGCTCCACACCTGTTTCCGCCCAAAACTCCCTGGGCGATTCCTTGCCTTTGCGGCAAGCCTTCCTGCAGGGACAGCAGCTCTTCACTTTTCCTCCGAGAGGAACACCTTTGGAGAGGGTGTGGAGGATATTCCGTGGGACATTCTGCGTGGGGGAGAGGAGGAGGAGGAGGAGGAAAAGAAAAAGTTGATGAGATGCAAGCCAAGAGACATCCTTCAATGGAGCAGCCTCCACTCAGGCCACCCCTGAGCTTCCAGACTGGTAAAGCTCATTGTTTATTCTTTAGTATATTCCACCTTTCATTCAGGAGTTCAAGTGGCTCCCCCTGCCCCGCTTCCCCACACCACCACCTTGTGAGGAAAGTGGGGATGAGAGAAGGGGACTTAGGCAGGGGTCTCCCATTCCTAGACCAGCACCCATGTGGCTGTACTTTTCCAAGCCTTGGGCCTCAAAGGGGAGGGTCTTGGCTTCCCCATCACCTTACTCTAGATCAGTGATTCTTAAACTGTCTGACTCAACTATCCTCCCCCCTTTCTCATTACCCCCACAAAAGCCCAGACTCTGTTATGTTACATAAGTGTCATGGTGGCGGCAGTAGTTTCAATCAGGATCCTCAGGTCACCGACAAGTGATGGCAAATTGCTCCATTCCCTCAGGAGGTGCTCAAACCTCCCTTCAAAAAGGGAGACCCCAGCCTAGTTGAAAATTACAGACCAATCTCTTTATATTGCATCACCTGCAAAGTCATGGAATCAATCATTAACAAATCCATTACCCTCCACTTAGAGACAAACAACCTTCTCTCTAACAAACAATTTGGTTTTAGAAAAAAATTATCCTGCAATCTGCAACTTCCACACTGTAAAAACATATGGACTACACAACTCGACCAGGGCAAAGCAATAGACGCAATTTACATAGACTTCTGTAAAGCCTTTGACTCAGTGGTACACGACAAACTACTTCTAAAATTAAAATCTTATGGCATTTCTGGACCCCTGCATAATTGGATAGCTGCATTCCTGTCAAACAGGCAACAAGTGGTCAAAATAGGGAGCACCCTATCAAACCCTACACCTGTTAACAGCTGTGTCCCCCAAGGAAGCGTTTTAGGACCCACACTCTTTGTACTTTACATAAACGACCTTTGCGATCATATTATAAGAAACTGCGTTTTCTTCGCTGATGATGTAAAACTATTCAACACCACTGACAATGCTGCTACCCTACAAAAAGACCTTGACTATCTGTCAGAATGGTCAAACAATTGGCAACTCCAAATCTCAACCAACAAATGCTCTGTCTTACACGTTGGCAAAAAAAATCAGAACACAAAATTTAATCTGGGTGGATACGACCTAGTAGAAGACCCTCACTCTGTAAAGGACCTTGAAATACTCATCTCAAATGAT
>QLTV01004096.1:513740-523872 GCA_003457575.1 Thermophis baileyi
GGGAGACGTCGAGGCGAAGGCGGCGAAGGGTGGCGGCCCCGAGGGCTGAGATCAGCCGGGCGAGGCTCTCCGGCACCCCGATCCTCTGCGGGGAACCCCCCCCCGACTGGAGGGAGGCCGAGGGGAAGGCCGGGAGGTCTTCACGTGGGTCATTTAGGGGAAATCTATCGAGTGGGCTCTCCAGGGAGGGAAGGGGCGGATCTCAGCCCAGAGGGAAGGAGGCAGGGGGCCTTTGGCTTCCTCGGTGCAGCCCTGGGTGGAGCTCCTGGAAGAGCCCCTAAAAGCCACCAGAAACTCCGAGAAGTACCCTATCCCCACACCCCTCTCTCCCGTCCAGGAGTCTAGTTGAAGTCTGGGAGGCTCATTTTCAAGAGCCGACCCCTCCTCCACCCACATGTGTACCAGGTCAGCCCTCTCATCCTGGATTAGATCCAGTCACGATTAGATCATGGGCCTTATTGCAGGTGATTTTATATTAGAGAAGATGGTGTACCAGTATATGTCCAGTTCACATCCTGTTGTGACCCAGGACTGCTGGACTGCAGGAGGGTTGGGAGGCGTTTCTGCCCAGCACTCCTGTTGATGCTTTGGCTTCCCCATGGAGAAGAGAGTCCCTCCATTTAACCCAATTTTTCTGGGACTTTCCCACAAGGTGGGGCACCTCCTGCCCTTTGATAACTTCTCAGCTCAGGAGGGAAGCAGACTGGGAGGTGACCAGAGTGGAAAGGATTCATCTGAATGCTTCTTGTTGAGCCTCTGGTGATCTGGCCAGCTGCAGAGCTTATTGTGAGTTGCCGGCAAGGCACTTGGAGGTGGGATGGGACAACTTGCCATGGCCAATTCAACAAATACAAAAGTTAAATTAATTTTGATGCAACTGTGGCCAATGATAATGAAGTCAATCCAGAAATACAAGTGTTACAATGATTTCAATGAAAACATGGTCACCGATTATAAAAAGACCCAAATGAAATGATTAATACAGCACTGAATTGTCCCCTAGCGAGTTGGCCGTGGCGAGCTGGCCTATATCAGTCTGTCCATCATTGTTTCCACTCCTGTGCTGGCAAGAATTGGGCCCTGTCTGTCTGGTCAGACTTTGTGGGACGAGTTTCAGTTTCCACAGACAGATGAAGACCACGGGTGCTGCCCTGGGAGACCCAGCCACAGGTCCCTTGCTTTCGAGGGTTGGCACATCAAGGGGGAGAGAAGATGCCTAGTGGGGTGTGGGGGTTATTAGTGCCTCCCTACAAGAAATGGACTTTGCCTGATTAAAGGAGGCCCAGAGTCACAGATGCCTCTCCTGAAGGAAACAAGTTTTGCCCTGGAAGATCTAAATCATCATTGGTGGTTGCCCCGATCGCCTCCCTGTGGCCGGGTGTTCGAGTGTGTGGTGGCTGATCACACCCAGACATTTTATCTGTCTCTTCCAATCTGGCTTCTGCCAGCTACTGGCACGGAAACGGCTTTATTTGTCCAGAAGGAGGATGGCAGGAGAGAGAAAGGGGAGAGCCATTATTATTATGGATCATCATACAATCAGCCAGATGTTTAGACCTAGAATTTATTTATACTGTTCAGAAACTATAGAATGTTGCAGCATTCTTCATCTCATGACTGCATCATCCCGAGGAAGAGGGTAAACATCTGCCTGGAAATTTAGCCGGTCTTTGGTCTACTCTGCGTTATTCTACTCACAAGGACCCAAAGTAGAAAGCCTGTTGCATTCTTATTTGGTGGCTGCTCTTAAGGAGAACCCATTTTTCTGGCTGCTTATTTATTGGTTCAGTCTGGAGCCAGAGCCAAAAAGGATTAACTGCCCTCAACTGCACCTCATTGCCCAGTGGAAAAAAATGTCTGGGCAATGGTCTGAACCCTTCTCTTCCATGATTTACTCGTCCTGCACTTTATAAAGAAATGCCTGCATCTGTGTAGCAGTATTTGAAGAGCTGTCCAAAGCAGCCATCAGTCAAGCTTGGGGGATTTTCAGTTTCTGAGGCTGGACGGTGTGTATAAATTGCTTGCATCTGTTGTCTGGATCTTTGTTTATCCTTATTGTTAAGATCAAGCCGAGAGAGAATGATGGAGAAGCAGTGTCAGTTGTGTTATCCTTATTGGTTACCATTGATAAAAATTGAGCAAATGAGATTAGAGTGCAGAGAAGAGCAACAAAGACAATCGGGGTCTGGAGGCTAAAACATATGAAGAATCGTTGCAGGAATTGGGTATGTCCAGTCTAATGAAAAGAAAGATTAGGGATGACATGACAGCAATGTTCCAATATTTGAGGGGCTGCCACAAAGAAGAGGGGGTCAACCTATTCTCCAAAGCACCTGAAGGCAAGATAAGAAGCAATGGATGGAAACTAATCAAGGAGAGAAGCAACCTAGAAATAAGGAGAAATTTCCTGACAGAACTTGTGGGTGCTCCATGACTGGAGGTTGATAAGAAGAGATTGGACATCTGTCGTGGTATGGGGTTTCCTGCTTGAGTAGGGGGGTGGACTAGACCTCCAAAGTCCCTTCCAACTCTGTTATTCTGTTAAATGTGAGTTGTGCATTGGACTTTGGTAGGAAAATTATGAGGACTTCAATCAACTCCAAGCAGCAGGGGAAACAAAAAAAGCTTCGTGATGGTCTACAGATTTGCTGGGTTGTCCTCCTCTCAAGGAAAGTGCACATTTGTGTCCTTATTGGAGAAAGAAAAAGGGGTTTAAAAGAGTTTCTACACTGTAACACATTAAGGCAGAGTTTCTCAACCTTGGCAAGTTTAAGATGGGTGGACTTCAGCTCCCAGAATTCTGGCTGGGGAATTCTGTGACTCAAAGTCCACCCATCTTAAACTTGCCAAGGTCGAGAAACCCTGCATTAAGGAAGATGAAATTCCTGGAGGGAGGAGGTTCCTCAGGAGGGGCAGAAAAATAAATGCCAGAGAACCCAAAGATGTAGAAGCGTCTGATCTGGAACAGTCAGAAGACCAGGAGGCCCTCAGTCTGATGCAGCTCACAACTGGCATCAGGCTCTAGCAAACAATCCATAGCCACCTCAGGAATCTTGTCTTCTTGAAATAGTTGAACAGTAGAAGAGTCAACCCTCCATGGGTTGAAGAAATCCAAGAATCTCTGCAGAAGAGGTACACTGCAGTGGATGACTCAACCAAGGCTGGTGTGAAGACCTGACACAACACAGTGCGAGTGGGCTGTCTTCTAAGTGTCCACTGCAGGATGTGAGGGATGGACCACTGAGACTCTTTGAACTCACAAATACCTATCCCTTCCCAATGCTTCTTGAAGGAGAACAGAGAGAAAATGACACTGTAAGTAAAGACCCTGAGCAGATCTCCAGAGTTAATGCAGCCTTGCGAAGGAAGGAGAAGGAACAGGGAGTGCAAGTGAAGGTTTTGTCAGTCTTTCCAGTGGAGCATTACAGCATAAAAAGAGAGACCAGAGTCCTGGAAGTGAACAATTGGCAGCATCAACAACCAGACATCCCCAAGGCTTTAATCTAGCCAAGACATAAAGTACTGAAAGAGCCTCAGCTTTTCTTAGTAGTACCTTGAGGGCTGTCCAGTCCAAAGGACTCATCATCTGACATTATTATAGTCTGTAATGTTATATTTTGTATATTATTTTGTATCCATGGAACTCTTTATATACACTAATTTTAATTTGAAACAGAAGAACAACAAATGAAACTGACAACATAGGCTAAGAAATTTGGGCATAATATACTGATAGAACAACGGGAGAATGTGTGGCTGAAAGAACTGAAATTTATATCATAATTTAAAAGAGAACTTTTATAAAAGGATGTACACTGTGTGCACAATTATTAGGCAAGTGAGTATTTTGACCATATCATCATCTTTATGCATATTTTCCACCTGCAAGCTGTATAAACTTGAATGCTTAGTGGAGATAAGCAGATCAGGTGATGTGTATTTGTGTAATGAGGGAGGGTGTGGCCTAAGGAGATCAACACCCTATATCAAGGTGTGCATAATTATTAGGCAGCTTCTTTTCCTCGGGCAAAATGGGCCAAAAAAAGAGATTTAACTGACTCTGAAAAGACAAAAATTGTAGATCTTTCAGAGGGATGCAGCACTCTTGAAATTGCTAAGATATTGGGGTGTGATCACAGAACCATCAAACATTTTGTTGCAAATAGTCAACAGAACGTGCTGAGAAAAAAAGACGCACCTTAACTGCCAAAGATTTGAGAAGAATCAAACATGAGGGCTACCATGAACCCATTATCCTCCAGTGCTGTCATATTCCAGAACTGCAACCTACCTGGAGTGCCCAGAAGTACAAGGTGTTCAGTGCTCAGAGACATGGCCAAGGTAAGGAAGGCTGAAACCCGACCACCACTGAACAAGACACATAAATTGAAACGGCAAGCCTGGGCCAAGAAATATCTGAAGACAGATTTTTCAAAGGTTTTATGGACTGATGAGAGTGACTCTTGACGGACCAGTTGGATGGGCCCGTGGCTGGATCAGTAACAGGCACAGAGCTCCACTTCGACGCAAGACACCAGCAAGGTGGAGGTGGGGTACTGGTATGGGCCCCTTCCTCACCTGACCTAAACCCTATTGAGAACTTGTGGGCCCTTCTTAAACAGGAGGTTTATGGTGAAGAAAAACAGTTCACCTCTCTGAACGGTGTCTGGGGGGCTGTGGTTGCTGCTGCACAATTGATCAAGAAACTGACAGACTCCATGAATGGAAGGCTTATGACTGTTATTGGGGAGGAGGGTGGCTATATTGGTGACTGATTTTTTTTTTGGAACTGTCAGAAATGTTTATTTGTAAATTTTGAAATGAAAAATAAATGATGAAACAGATGAAAATAAATGAATGGGAAAATTTTTGTTTTTCATTTAGTTGCATAATTTTGCACACTAATAGTTGCCCAATAATTGTGCATACATATTCTCCTAAGAAAGCCATAAACTCACTTTTACTTTCTTAAATATT
This sequence comes from Thermophis baileyi, assembly GCA_003457575.1. Classification (NCBI taxonomy): domain Eukaryota; kingdom Metazoa; phylum Chordata; class Lepidosauria; order Squamata; family Dipsadidae; genus Thermophis; species Thermophis baileyi. The sequence goes on from QLTV01004096.1 coordinate 518,718, forward strand.
CAGGTATGAGGTTTACTGTATTAACATTTTGGATTGACCGATAGCACTGTAGTTGTTAAATAACAAAATTAATGTTAATTAATCCTCCAAAATACAGCTTGCCTAATAATTGTGCACACAGTGTAGTTGATGTGGGACTCCAGAAGAATTATCCAGAATGTACAAAGGTACTTAAAATTTATGTTGGAGATGTAGATAACATGGACATATTATGCCTGGTAGACTTGCTAAAAGCCAGAACATTTTGGGTTCAAATATATAGGGCAATACGAGAATTTAAAAAATAATAATATTCAGTTGAAAGCAGAAATCTTGTTGGGATTAACGGACCAATAATTAGAAGAGTTATGGGAGACTGTTATATACGGTAACTGCTGCAAGATTATTACCGGTATATGCAAAAATAAAAATGGAAAGACTCTGAAATGCCCACAATGGAGGAATGGCTGGTGAAGATGACAGGATGAGCAGAGATGGCAAAATGGCCTTTTTTGATTAGAGGAAGGACAATAATTATATTTATTACTGGCTGGAAGCCCCTGGTGGCCTTTTTGCTGAAAAAAAAGAAAAAATGTACCTCCCCCCCCCCCAAGACCTCTGGAAGGCTTTGTCGTCTTCCATTCCTACCTTAAGGGCTGATGCCAGAACGTAATTTTGGGAGGCCCCACCTTCTCTCCATGGCTTTGGGCTATGGAAGACTACCAGGCCCTCCTCTGCCCCCCACCCCCTTTATGAAGGTCCCAGGTGGGATCACCTGGAATTCTGGAGCTGGATGTTATTTTATGGGATAACCCTGAGATGTTTATGCCCCTCGTCATCAGAGGTGTTGACCTCTATGGGAGTCTCCGGCTTTGGATAAGATGAAGAAACTAAAACTAAATCCAGGGAAGTCCTGAGGGACTCCTGGTTGGTGATGATTTCTATCCAGTCGTACTTACCTGCTCCCCCTGAAAAAACAGACTTGGGGGGGTGGTATATTTGAGCCTAGTCTTTCCTCGAGTGCTCAGGTGAGATTGGTGGTGAGGGATGCCTCCCTCCCTGGATAGTTGTCTCCCCTAGCTTCTATCATCCATGCATGGTAATACAGTTTACGTGGGGACCTCAATGTAGAAAGTAGCATTTTGAGAAGGGACTGCTCCTCAGTAACCACACACAAACAGCAATCGTCTAATTCCAGGAGAGGAGAAAAGATGAATGTGGGCAGGAACTCCGCCACCAAATAGGGGCCTCTCTGTGTGTGAGGCCCCCCATGGCAGGGATAGCCCAAGGCGGCTAGACCGTAAGTTGGCTAAACCCTTCTTCTTGTTGGAAGACAGTAATAAGGATGAACCACCTGAACTCCCACTGGACAAAGACTCTGAAGGAGAAACACCAGAGGGGCCTCCCCTCTGGTTCACCACGGCCTCTCTCTCTCCCCCCTCTCCCTTCAAGGCATCACGGTAAAACTTCCCCAAATAGTAATGAGGAAAATCAAAATACTGACATACAGGAGCATTTACTGAAACACAGAAACATTGAGAAGAGCAGCTTTTTTTATCGCATATTCAAAATATTTAATAAGACAAAAGTAACAAGAATATATTTTTACATAAGTTAGTTGGTTTTTAGAAGATGGCTAAAGAATTCAAGAATATTTAAAGAATCTAAGAAAGAACTTCCCTGTTAAGCATTCTTCTATTGTAGAGTAAGAAGTGTCTTTAGATTTCTTTCACCCTTTTGAGTGCTTTCCTTGATAAAATAATTTTTTTGTGAGATCTTAATATAATTCCATCTTTATCAAAAGTTACAGATCGTCACTGCCAGAAAGCAAGCCAGACGCTTTCTTCCCCTGCTCTAGATGCCTTTCATTCATTCTCCAGGCTTTGCTTTTTTGCACATCTCCCTTTCACTGACGCCTCCTTCCCTCCCGTGAAGGCCAGAGCAAGAACTCCTGGAGCGATTCCTGTAGAAAACTCACCTCGCTGTTGCTGGGCTACAATGAGTTGCCATTTGCTTAGAAGAAAAATATATGTCTTCTTATAGGATGCAATACAATTGGGGTGGGGGTGGGGGAACGGGACGGACACAGGACACAAGGCCTCATAATTTAGAGACTGGACGAAGAGACGGAAGGCCGCCTTCCTTCCAGCACCACGTCCAGAGAGTTCAGGGGTGGCCAGGGCACCGTTTGGTGCAAAGACTCCTTTTAAGACAAACAGGGGAATGCTGGGAGGCGTAGAGCAAGCTCCCCATCTATTTCCTCTCATGCGAATCTCCACGGAAGGAATCCCAAGGCTCCTTGAGGAAAACCAGAAACAGAAATCGAGCATTGGAGTGGGGAACCCACTAGGCAGCTTACAGACGGGAGCAGTTTGTAAAATGTTTTTGCACTGTGAATGACGTAGAAGAGGCACAAGGAAACTGACTGGATACATTCTTCAGAGTTCATTCTGACTAGTTCCAGGACCTAGTCTGGTTTCAATGCCCGTCCAGAGCGTTTTCGAGGCTAAATTGTGGAACTGGATTATATTCTCGACAGCTCACACACCGGCAACATTCAAAGTCCTTTGCCAGGCACATCAAAGAATGCAAAATTACGTTGAGTGGGGAAAAGCAAAGTACATTTGCAAACAAAAGGTAACAGACTTGTATTCAAAAAGGCAATGGGTTTTCCTACACACTTGGCCCCTCCAGGGAAGGGGGGGGTCCCTTATTTCATTGCCCAGCAGCAAATCCTCTTTGCCAAGGCCTCCCGGGGGAGAGGGGGGGGCACTAGACACTCCCTGGAGCTCCCTGGTCCTGGAGGCTGCTGCTGCTCTCCCCAGGGTCAGGTGAGGCCCTCCCCCCCCCCCCAGGGTTGGGCCAGGTTGATTTAAAGCCACAGGCGGAGATCCAAAGTTGTTCTTCCATCTCCTGATCAGGATTAATTCCACCTATTAAACCAGTTTTAGTCCAAAGAGCACAGCCTGCAGAGCGGGACACGCATCATTCATTCATTCTGAGAGACCCAGAAGCCCCTTTGCCTTCAACCCATATACAGGGGCAGCAGCTAAGCAGGTGGACAAGCTGCAAAGCCACTTGCAGACCCCACAGGGGTGAGAACTTTATGTTGACCGGTTTTTGAAAAGCTTATCCTGTCCTGTGACCCAAACATTCTCTTCATCTGAAACAAACGTATCCGGAGCACCACCAGAAAGAAAAGCCAAGAAGAAAGAAGTTAGTTCTTCCCAAGGAAAAGTCAACTGATCTCCATATGGTCGTCTCCTGGAATCTGGGGGTGATCTGCCTGCTCTCCCAGATCCAGGGCCTTTATTACAATCGCACCTCGGAAGAGGCAGCCTTAAGACACGGACTCCTCGGCTGCGCACAGCCCTGGTGGGACAGAACCTGCGGTCAGCTGAATGTGGCAAGGAGAAGGCACCTTTGCCCTTCTTTTACTGAAGAGACGGAGATGATCTCGAGTGGCTTTGATGAGGTTACAAGAAGCCGCTTCTTCTGCCCTGGGGAGCATTGGGGGTGTCACAAAAACAGCATTTACCGAACCTTTAGGAACACTTTCTGAAGAAAGTCTTTGTGATACAATCAGATGACCTTCTTTAGCCTTGTGCTTTTTGCAGCTTATATTCAGTTTAGTCTCTGGCAAGGAAAGGACGAAATCTTCGTTAACACTTAATGTTGAGTTTGCCCAATCATTCTGGTAACTAGACCTGGCTCGCTCAACTGACCAGAGGGGGCCACCAAAAGGGGCCAGTTGGTTTTAGGGTACAGTCTCTGCTTCTCTCCACTATTCCTGCTCTCAGGTTTCAAAGTATTTGTAAATTGCTGTGACGTAGAGCATAACATTCTGCCAGTCTGGACGCTCCGTTCGTACCATTTCATTAATATCCTACCAAGGAAACAAGAAGAAAAAAACAGAAACATAGGAAGATGCCAGTCATGTAGAATTAACTTCTTCTCCTCTGAATATAAGCTTGTCTATAAAAGTAATTACATTAATAAATAAAACTCTGCAGGCTTTCAGCTACAGAAAAAGCTGTATCTGAAAGCAGGTCAGGGCCGGGTTGCTTTCCTTACACCAAAGGCCCGGCTGGCATTCAGACAGTCTGTGCTACTGGTCTGTGTGAACCAGCTTCATCTGCAGACAGAGCAGTGGCTTCTGATGTCATCAGGTCTTCCTATTGGGTTGGGAGGGGAGAGAGAGAGAGAGAGAGAGAGAGAGAGAGAGAGAGAGAAGGGGGAAGAAAGAGAGGGGGGGAGAGAGGGAGGGAGGGAGGGAGAAAGAGGGAAGAAAGAGAGAGGGGGGAGAGAAGGGGGGGGCCCTGCCCTTCACAGGACGGCCTTCTCCATGCCCCAACCTCGCACTGTTTTCAATGCCTAAGACTGCCATTTTGGCACAAATGGGATCATCTTTGCACAGACTTACCAAAGTGGATTTGATGCCAACGCTCTCAGCTGCCTGGAAAGCCAGCGTGAAGTTTCTTCTCTGAAACAGAATTAAGTCACAGTAACTGCACAGCAAATAACTTAAATACCAAAAAAATGGCTTAAAGGTCTTCCCTCTTAATCCTCGTAAGTCCTCAACTTACGACCACAATTGAGCCCAACATTTCTGTTGCTAAGCAAAGCATATGTTAAGTGAGTTTTGCTCCATTTTTCAACCCTTTTGCCATAGTTGTTAAGTGAAGCACATGGTCATTATGTGAATCTGGCACTGATTTTGCTTGTCGGAAACCAGCCGGGAAAGTTACAAACGGTGATTATGTGACCCCACGACAATGCAACTGTTATACAGTATGTCACAGAAGTGAGTACACCCCCTCACATTTTGTAAATATTTAAGTATATCTTTTCATGTGACAACACTGAAGAAATGACACTTGGCTACAATGTAAAGTAGTGAGTATACAGCTTGTATAACAGTGTAAATGTGCTGTCCCCTCAAAATAAAGCAACACACAGCCATTAAGGTCTAAACTGCTGGCAACAAAAGTGAGTACACCCCTAAATGTCCAAATGGGGCCCAAAGTGTCAATATTTTGTGTGGCCACCATTATTTTCCAGCACTGCCTTAACCCTTTTGGGCATAGAGTTCGCCAGAGCTTCACAGGTTGCCATTGGAGTCCTCTTCCACTCCTCCATGATGATGTCACGGAGTTGGTGGATGTTAGAGACCTTA
>QLTV01004096.1:524063-548549 GCA_003457575.1 Thermophis baileyi
TTGAACTTCCAGTGACCAGTATGAGAGAGTGAGAGTTATAACACCAAATTTAACACACCTGTTCCCCCTTCACACCTGAGACCTTGTACCACTAACGAGTCACATGACACCAGGGAGGGGAAACGGCTACTTGGGCCCCATTTGGACATTATCACTTAGGGGTGTACTCACTTTTGTTGCCAGCAGTTTAGACCTTAATGGCTGTGTGTTGCGTTGTTTTGAGGGGACAGCACATTTACACTGTTATACAAGCTGTATACTCACTACTTTACATTGTAGCCAAGTGTCATTTCTTCAGTGTTGTCACATGAAAAGATATACTTAAATATTTACAAAATGTGAGGGGGTGTACTCACTTCTGTGACATACTGTAAGTACATGCCAGTTGCCAAGCGCTCGAATTTTCATCACGTGACCATGGGCATAAGTGTGGAAACCAGTCATAAGTCACTTTTTTCAATGCTTTCAAGTCATTAAACGAATGGTTGTAACTCGAGCACTACCTGCACCTGAGGGGTCCTTGGTGCTCTCTGAGCTTGCTTGTTGTAACATCATCGGTGCTAGTTTGGGGAATGAACAAGGAAGCCCAGAGAGCACCAAGGACCCCTCATGTCAGCCTTGAGCTTCAAATATTCTCCTTTATTAGTACTACCTGTACACGTTTACAAAAACTTTGCAGTGTCCTTCGCCTTTCACGATTTATCAAAAATTCTCTAATGGAAATAAAATATATTCTTCCCTTAAAGAAATTTCATTGAAAATGAATAACAGACAGTTTCACCCCTTCCAAAATGGATCTTGGGAATTTGAGAAATTTCTCCTAGAAAGGACGTTGGTCTTACCTGACACGTCTCTTCTAAGTGCGCTGCGGGAGAACTAAGGAGAAATTTCCTGAAAGTTAGAACAATTGATCAGTGGGACAACTTGCCTCCAGAAGTTGCAAATGCTCCAACATTGGAAGTTTGTAAGAAGAGATAACCATTTGTCTGAAATGGCATAGGATTTCCTGCCAGAACAGGGGGTTGGACTAGACCACCTCCAAGGTCCCTTCTGTCATTTGTGAGTGACCTTGTAGTGGCAGAAGTCGAGGGACAGAAGGCTGCTGGAGATGAAGACAGGCCAGTCCTGCGACAAGCGGAGACGCTGCGGTGAGAAAGGGAGCGCAGGCAGGGCCCACGGAGGAGGGCACGAGGCTCACTTCCCCCACACACCAGAGGTTCCAAATTCTGGTTTTTTCAGGGTGGAAATGTGTTTTATTAATAGCCCCGTAGGAGCCTTTCTCAGTCAGCAAAATTAACCCGAGTCCTGGAAGACGACCTCTTGGCTCATGTAGGATTGGCAGCTACAGCCTGGGCACTCCAGGAAAAGGCTCTTTCCTCCAATACAAATGTGAATTTACCAAACACACACACACACACACACACACACACACACACACACACACACACACACACAAAATCTCTCTCTCTCCTTTCTTTCTCCTCTTTTTACCAGGCCTCCCTTTTCTCTTCACTGTTTCAGAGAATCCTCCCTGGGTCCAGGCAGCCCTTGATCTTTCTCTGACTTCCATAACTCAGAGGAAAGCCTGACAGTCTATGGGGGCAGAAAATCAGGAGGAGACAAATGGCTTTTTAATAAACATTTGTTAGCCAGAAAAGGGGCTACCAGTCTTGCAACTCTGGGGCTCCTCTGAAAGTGCTTCACTGAGGCCAGGAGCACAAGGCTGCGGAGCAGAACCCCCCCATCTGCCCCCTCCCCTTTTGCGGCCATGGCTCTTTCTCAGAAAACTAAGCGAGCCTCTGCCTGTTCATCCTGCTGGGTATTTTGATAGTTTGCTGGTCCACAATAAAGTTTTGCTTTACTTCTTATATTTACTGTCTTAAAGAGTTATTTACTTAAACTTTTATTGTTCTCTTGTAAATCATTTAAACTTCAAGGGAGCAAGAAATAAATTTAAAAACCAGTAACAATTTATACTCAAGTGTTACCAATGGTTGTTGAGGAAAGCATCTTCTCCCCTTATGGTTTAAGAGTAACAGAATTGGAAGGGACCTTAGGACCCTAGTCCAACCTCCTGCTCAAGCAGGAAACCCTATATCATTTCAGACAAATGGTTGTCCAAACTCTTCTTAAAAACCTCCAGTGTTGGAGCACCCACAATTTCCGGAAGCAAATCGTTCCACTGATTAATTGTTCTCATTGTCAGGAAATTTCTCCTTAGTTCTAGGTTGCTTCTCTCCTTAATTAGTTTCCATCCATTGATTCTTGTCCTGCCTTCAGATGCTTTGGAGAATAGGTTGACCCCCTTTTCTTTTTGGCAGCCCCTTAGGTTTTGGAAGACTGCTAAGTATCACCCCTCGTCCTTCTTTCAATTAACTAGCCATCCCCAGTTCCTGCAACTGTTCTTCATATGTTTTAGCCTCCAGTCCCCTAATCGTCTTTGTTGCTCTTCTCTTTAAATGAAAGCCACCAGAGTCCCTTTGGATAGTGACAGTGAGATGGGAGGCATATAAATTTAATAAATAAGCATATTTGCAGAGCCTCCCTCGGACACAATCATTCCAGTCTGTTCCAAGCGGGATGCCTGCTAGGATGCAGGTCAAGGGGAAGGGACTGGGCTGCAGCCTTGCCCAGTTCCTCTTGGGCCTATACTAAGAGAAAGAACTGCAGGCGTACAAAGGGAGCCATGAAGGCTGTGCCCAGAAAGAAGGTTCCTGGCATGGGCAGGTTCGGGTAGCATACCTTGTCCTGACTGTTCAGCTCCTGGTAGGGAATGTGTGCCGGGAGGTAAGTATGGAGGACGGCACAGAACGCCAAGCCGTCGTTCCAGCTGCTGCTGAAGTTGGTGATATCGATATTCTGAAATGGGGGAAACCAAAGCAGGTCAGAGAAAGCGGGTCTTCTAGGAGCAAGGGGCTTATATTCTTAGACCCAAAACACAAGTAAAGATAAAACAGAACAGTAAGCAAATAAAAACAAGGGAGGGAGAGGAAGAGGAGCATGGGCTGCTAGCCTCCAAGAATCATAGAGTCACTTAAGCAATCCAAAGCCAATCTGCATCCTGCTCAGAGCAGGAAACCAAACTGGAGCATCCCTGATGGATGGATGTTTGTCTGCCTCAAAATCCCCGCTGTGTCTCTGGATCAAGGAATGCCCTGCCTGACTGCTCTTCCCTCCAGGCCTTGCCCTCTGCGATGCCCTGGGAGGACGGAAGGAAGGAAGGCCGGCTCCTTCTCCTTCTCTTTGGGGTTCTCAGCTTCTGGCCATTCAAGCATCCTCCTGCCCTCCCCTGACCTCGTGTCAGGTTCTCTGTGCCTCATTTCACACCCTGCGGCTTCAGGGCCTTATCAAGCAAATTGTGACTCTTTTATAGAAGTAGAGTTTACGTATCGGGTTTATGGAAGAAGAGCATCTTTCAGCCATTTACATGAACCACTCAAGAGAGAAGTTTTGCACTTTTCTTTTCTTTTGCTTTGTCACAGAAAACGCCTCTACTTGGGTTCTTCTCTCTCGAGGCAACCCTGCACACAGGATGTCCCCGAATCAGATTAAAGCCCCAGAAGAGCAGCGGAGAAGAGACCCCTTCCATCCCTCTGATCACGATAAGATCTACGGCTTGTATGTGAGAAGTCTGAAACTGATGCAGCTACACAATGGGAATTTTAAACAAGATTGAATGTGGCTTTTTTTTTAAAGGACATTCTTACAAATACAGGGGCTGGAAAGCAAGATGTGGACTGTGTTCTCGCTTGATTTCGTTTGTCTCGTGGATGGTGAGAAAATGCTTAGTGCTCAAACCCATCCGGCGGGGATCTCTGCCCTACTCAGTGACCTCTGGCAGCCCTGGAGATTACTTAGGGTGATACATTTGGGAGGGTGTAAACTTCCCCTGATTCGGGGGTTTATATGAGATCATTTCAACTATTTAAGGTCACTGGCAAATGCCCAACTATGCTTAGCGTTAATTCTAAGCAAGCGAAGGTAGATGAAGATTTCTGCAAAGGAGCTTGCAATAACGTTACAGGTTTATGGAAGAACTGCTGACTGACGGCAACCTTGCTCCCATCCATGGCACTGTTTGCTCAATTTGCTAAGCCACCGACAATTAAATGCCGAGGGCTTATCTCTCTCTCGGTGATGCTCAAACACCAGGGCATGAGGTCTCTAACATTTTGCTGAGAGACCACTTAGAAATCGTCTACACAAGTTGCTAAGTTTTTTTCCCAATTAAATGTATTTGTCAGCACAGAAATGTCGGTATAGGTAACTATTGCCAACCAATACTCAGTAAGCAATTGTATTTCTCTATATGCAGGATTAATTCCACTATTACAAATGGGCATCAGTTTGGTTTATGTATTTGTTAGCTAGACAATCCTTCTCTGACAACATTATTCTGTTTGTTTGTTCCTTTCTATTGTAAATGGAAATGTGTATCAGAATATCAGAAAACGACATTTGATAGCTGCAGAAACAAACCGGTGGATTAACTGCCCTTTAATGAGGCTGCAGACTGACTAAGGGCTGGGAAAATGTAGTCACACTGTAAATGGGAAAAAACGAATTCTCCAGAAATAAATGAACAATTTGCTGAATTTGGACCATCTACAGCTACACGTGTAAAAAGAAATAGAACAAAACCAAAAAAAAAAAAAAAAAAACAACCCCCATGAATAAACCTATCTTTTTATAGACATATCTTGATTAAAAAGATATATTTAAATATAAAATATACAAGGCAGAGAAACTCAACTCCCTTCCCATAAAATGATTCCAAGTGATGTCAGAATTCTATGGAAATGTCCCCCCCCCTCTTTTCCTAGCCACAGAGTTCACTACACCCCAACATTTCAACTTTAGCTCACTATAATCCTCTTTAAGGTGCCTGCTCAGGATTCATAATACTGTAAACCACTTGACGTCGTTAAAGAAAACAAAAGTATAAAAAACAAAGAACTACAACTTGTCATTAATTCCTTAGGTACTTTCCTAACAGAGTTTTCTTTATCTAACTGGTGTCAGATCTGCCAGAAACGCCACTTTAGATGCGTGGCACTGGGGTTGTGAAATGAAGCAGAGAACCCCACGATGAAGGCTTAGTTCTCTGAACAAACACAACAGCGTCCGAGGAGTCCTGCAGGCTCCCTACTGCAGGCCCTGACTCGGTGCAGAAAATCCACACTCGGAGCACTGGGTGGTCCATGCTATGAATCATGGGAGTAGCAGACAAATTGGAGCTCATATGTCTCAACCTTCTTTGAATACATTTACTTTTTTTGTTTACAGTCCCAGACCCATAAAACGGAGGCACAACATTTAAGACATGGGAACCCCCCCCCCCCCCAAAAAAAATCTGAAACAGTTAATGTTGAGACAAGGGTATCAAGTGATTTCTACGAGCCCCAGCTAGATCTTGTTGAAGGAAGCCTAATCTCCTGATCAGAAAGACAACTACAATGCCTAACCATTGAGTTATGAATGTCAGGTGCCAAGGGTAGCACAATGGGCACAGTAGTTGCTTGGCCTCTGTATCTGAGCAGAGACACATAGGATAGCTCCATAGGAAGTCGGTATATTTGCCTAGAACAGGGGTGTCAAACTGGCGTCCTGCGGGCCGGATGCATCACACGCAGGCCACGCCCAGCCCAGCTCCGCAAAGGGGAAAAAGGTCGTGATACCTCACGTGACGGCAACGTGACGCAGCAGGTTTGACACCTGTGGCCTAGAGTCTCCAGAATAAACCAATTTGAGCAAAGGAAAAACAAATCTTGTATGAAACAGGCAACATATAATAAAGGACAACGGAGAACCTACAAGAGGACCATAATAAGGGCGGGTGTTTTTAGCCCTATATTTTTGTAAGTGTATAGCTCAAATTCTGTTTAAATTCAATTACAACTTTATCTGGGTTGAGGGACGATACTGTCTGGAATGAGAAGAAAGACTCTGTCAACTGACTGGAGTCAGTTTGCCTTCTCAGGGATGGGGGGGGGGGGAAAACCCCCTTTCAGGAGGGCAAGATGACCCAAGGACTCCGCCTCACAGATGTGCTTCAGCCAAACACTCGACCGGCTCCATGGCAGATGCAGCCGAGCTCTGGTCGAGCAAGGATCGTGTTCAGAAATGCTTTCAGAGCTTGTAAGGCACCTTCCTTGGTTGTAGCTATTGCTTCAATTCTTGTATGCTGCTGCAATGACTCCCAATTTGCACATTAGTATTTGATGCCACAAAAATCTCTCTGGGAAGGTGATGAACAGATGTTGCAGCTGTTTCCTCCAGAGTCTCTCGGAGGAACTGAGGAATCAAAGGCTTCCTTAAAGGCAACGTAAAGGTTGCACTGAAAGTACTCAGATCAAATGGGAGCATACCCCAATCTAAACGAGGATATTTGGGGGGCCAGGTATCCCCTGAATACATCCAAAGTAAATATTTATGGTATAGAAATCAGGCACGTGTTTACTAACTGGGTGGCAGTTAGGAGAATAGCAAAAAGGAGGAAGTGTTGACCAACAACTCCATGAGGCTCCCCGGTCCACAAAGCCGGAAAGGTTGGGGAATTCTGCAAAGTGATCCAAAGAGATTTGATTTGTACTGCAAAACATTTTACACTGTATTGTTGAATACTGATTCTGGTTGTTCTTAGAAATATTATTTTTATTCTAATTCTTTACTGTGGACATTCTGTTGTCTACTGAATAGGCTTGCAACAGCAATTGGGACCGGAACTGCCATGGCTAAGTGATGCCATCATCAAGGGCAATGTCATGTGACCGTGTTGCTTACAACAGCATTCCAGCAGTTCCCACTGCTGTCATTGGAGATGTGCATGGGTTGTTAAGTGAGGACTTGACAGTGACCTATGACCTCCCCACTGATATTACTTGCAGAGAATGTCAAAAATTTCAATCGTGTGATTGCTGCCACATCCGGGTGCCCGCATCTCATCCCATGGCTGTGGGAACACTGAGATGGCCACAACCCCAAGGAGTGGCCTTAAGTACCGCTTGTTGTGTAGCACTGTAACTTTGAATCAGTAGTGGGTTCTAAAACCCGTTGCTACCGGTTCGCGCGCGCACGATGCTTCTGCGCATGCACAGAAGCGTCCTGGGCGGGTGGGCAGAGCCTCCCGCTGCTACCGGTTCTAAGAACCGGGCAGAACCGGGAGCAACCCACTGCTGCTTTGAATGGTTGCTGAACAAATGGTGCTGTTGAAGACTACCTTTGTCTTGTGAATTGCCATGAATCTTCCAGACTGGCTGTGTAGAAATTTGGTAAACGAATTTATCAGCAGTTACATTTCCTGAACTTCCTTTGAAGTCTTCCATCTGAACTACAAAATATATAAAACCAACCTGCTTGGTATACAGTACCTGGCATATTTAAAGCATTAATACCAGAATTTAGAAAATCTGGGTAACATGCAAAAATAATGAGCACAAGGCTTACTGAAATCTAATTTGGGAATTTAAAATTAAATAATCATTCTATTTCTTCAAAAAAATAAACCAAGCTAGGCAGAATGAGCTTAGACTGTTCATGGCTAAGTTTTCAGACTAACAAGGTATATATGGAGTGTGAGTATAAAAAACAGACACCCTCCCCCCTCCAGATTCATTCCACAACAGAAGAGCCAGGCAGACAAGAGACGGCAGGGAGCGATTCTGCTTATAAAGCAGCCAAGTAAATATCTGAGGCTCGATGCTCAGCAGCAGCAACCTCTCCTAATAGGTGCAGGTGCAGATGAACCGGGCACTCGGCTTCGGCATCTCCGGGAGTTTTGATAGCACTGATTAAAATGAGCAGCCTTAATGGTTCGCAGGCTCCCTTTCTGAATAACCCAAAGGAGAGCAAAGAACGAGAGGACGGCGGTTCTTTTGAGCAGGGAATAAACGTCCAGAGTCTAAGAGACCAGCAGAGATTATTCCAAGTCTCGGCTGCTTTTTGGTTTTTTTTCCCTACCGAGAGGTTCCATTCTGTGCTCTTTCTCTTCACAGACGTGTGAGGAAAAAACAGCCATTTCAACCTCCTGGAACAGGAGTGTCAGCTACTCTGTCAGAAAAGATATTTACCTTGTGCAAAGTAACCAGAGTAGCTATTAATAACTGTTCAGCTGGGACGCACAGGATCTGTTCCTGCAGGCACAGGACATACTGGCTCCCCCACGCTTGAGGTGGCGGAGTGTGGCACAGCCTCACTGCCCTCCGCCTGGCTCTCCCCCCACCTGTGCTCCAAGCAGAGGCCCAGCCATGCTTACCTCATAGCCCTCGGTCTTCTTCTGGCACCACTTCAGCAGGGCATTTCTCTTGGAGCCCCCGTACTCCCTCGCCAGGGCAGACAGAGGGTCTTTCCTCTCCTCTCTAGAAAAGAAGGAACACTTTTTGCTCAATGAAATTGAGACGCGCCACCTGCGTGCTGTGCCACGCCTGGGTAGAAGGCCCTGGGCCGAGAGCCCCTTCCGCCAGCCAGGAGCGCCCTTGCCTAAGAGGTGGCAGCCAGGCTGGGTGGGTTGCTCAGCACACCTGGGCAGATTTGGGGGAATGGGGGCAGAACGGGCATTTTTTTTTAATCATCATGGAATCAGTCAGAAGCATTTGATACATATACATGAGATGTAAACATAAAGTGTTCCTAAACTTTAATTCAAGTTTAGAGAATCAACTGATAACATCTCCCTGCAACTCCTGGCTGGTTCAGAATGTCACCTTGACCGGTTGGGACGTTAACTACGGAGACACTCTCCACCGAGGCAACGCAAGTGGGTGGGAAAGAACAGCCCACCTCCTGAAATCTCCTGCAATCATCTTAAAACACAGAGAGGTCCTCTCGCACACGGAGGGCCCTCCCTGTTCTCTGGCCAAGAAGCCGAGGCGAGGCAGGAACCAGGCCCAGGCCGTAATTCTTTTGGGAGGGCAGCAGCCCTGGAGCATGAATGGCCCCCTAAGAGCCTTACCCAGAGGCACTGAGCTTCAAGTCCCAGGAGGCCTTGCAAGTGCTGACAAGGGGGGGGAGGGGATAAAGTTTGAGACAGAACTTCAAAGGGCTTTCATAGGGCTTTCTTTTCTCAAATAACTGAGGCCTTTTCCTTTAAGAAAAAAGAAAGGAACGCATAACAGCTGCTTTCAGGACCAGAAATGTACAGAAATGACCAGAAATGTACATCTGGCAGTGCCGTGGCCAAATCCAGGAGGGCCCTCTCCTGTGCCAATTGCCTGGAAATGAACAGGAGAAGCAGGTCGTAGTTTATTGCCAAAATCCATTCCTTTCAAACTTGGAAAGGTAAACTCCTCTGATCAAGTCTTCATGATTTGTGCTGTTTTCTTTTAAAGTTAATTTTAATTTATGTAAGGCATTTATATGCCACACAACTTGAACATTGTGGCTCTAGGTAGTTTACAATAAACCAAAAGACAAGAAAGCAAAATAAACAATGAAATGAAAATCCAATGAAAATTCTAGACAAAACCCACAACAGGCCAGTGTTCCTTGGCCGCTTGAAGAGGTATGGACTTCAGTTCCCAGAATTCCCCCTAGGAGTTGGAAGCAGCCACGGTTGAGAAGCCCTGCAAGAGCTCCCCTCCAGATGGGGCTCCAGGCTTGGAATGCCTTCCTAAGGTCAACTGGGTTGGGGCCAACCGTGTATCAGGAGGGGGGGCTGTTCCAGAGGGCGGGGGCCCTAACCGAAAGGCAGACATCTCAGGCCCCATCAGATGGTCCAGTTTCAAGGAAGAGTGAGTGTGGCCATCCATTGGTGGCAGTGTGTGGAATGGGCCAATACCACAGCATACAACGTGGCAGTTGTTTTGTTGCCTTCTTCCAGGGTACTTTTCCAATTCTTAATCCAGCCTTCAGCCTTGACATTTCCCGCCAAGGACCAACCCCATTAGGATCTGCTTATGCTTCCTGGGATCTGCCAAGGACGCTGCGCCTCCTGCAGCTCTAGTTGGAGAAAGGTTAGTCTTCGGGGAACTGCTTTCTATCGCCCAATTTTGGAAGTGGCCGAGAACTACAAGAAGCCTGTTTCAGCCTCTTTGCAAAACTGGATTTTTCTGTATTTCACCAGGGATGAGCAACATTTTGTATGTGGCCCTTTTCAGGAAGCCTGTTCCAGACACAAATCTGTGTGCTTGGTCTTGGGCACTGGCATGGACCCAGAACAGAAGCGTTCAGGCTGAAGGACAAGGAGGCAGGTGGCATGCAGCAGCTGTGGGGAGATAGGAAAAGGTGGCACTGGGGAGACTGAGGAGGGACAAGGAAAATGCCACCACCCTTGAATGGGGTCTATGAGAACTGGCCACAGCCAACTTGCCATGGCCAACTCACTGTGAGGCAATTCGCCACAGCCAACTCCCTGTGGGACAAGAGTTACAATCATTAAAGAAAGGATGCAAAAGGAGGGACAGAAAGAAATTTGAATGACAAAGATTAAAATAATTAAAATAATTAAATAGAATTGTTAAATTATCCCGCAGCAAGTTGGCCATGGTGAATTGACCATGGCAAGTTGGCCGCAGTGAGTTGGCTGTGGTAGGTTGTCCCATTCCGCCTTGAATGCCTGTAGCTCACCCATTCTCCCTGGTACGGTGCTTTCCTTCGTCTCCCTGACTTGGCTGCCAGCATCACCCGTGCATTCCCCCAGAACCAACTGGATGTGCTGGGCTTGAATTCATAAGTGTGACGATGCACAGTGGGAGGAAGGGAAAGGAAGACCCTGGGAACACTGAAAGACAGGATGGCCCAGAGGCCATGCAGAGGATAGAAGGTGCTTCAGCGCTGCCCTGCTTGCTGGTCAAACTCCTCTAGGATTTTTTTTAGCCCAAACCAGTCAAATATTCCAGGTTTTAGTGTGGCTGAACTGCAATATACCTGGGCTCAACCTCTGAACCACAGTGCATTTCCCCTGAATGCTACAGAAGTGCAGTTTCCATCTGATGCACACCTTCTATAGAGGTGTGCAAAATCCAGAATCGCCGTATCAGTGGGAGGGACGGTGCATACATTTAATAAATGAATAAAACTCCACCTGCAATTGAAAGCAGACGAATGAAGGACCACGGTTGCCTCCTTGCTGTTTCGTAGGGACTACCTTTCTCTATGTATAAGAGTAACCAAAAACAAACTGCTGATCCACAAAGAATGCAATCCTTCCAATAGGGGGTCCCTCAGGATCACATGTAGGAACTGTGAACATCCCTCAAAACCAAGTTTTGCAAGTTTTCATAGTATCTCACCTGACAAACCAGAGGTCTAAATAATGATTTCTGTAGATCCTCTTATTTTCAAAATGTGCTGGCTAATCTGACTTCCAGGGCCCACTAGTTTCTTGCCATTTTCAGAAAGGAAATGCATGGAAACTATAGTTTAAGTCTTCAAGTAGCGGTAAAATTGTTTCAACGTAATGTTTCAACATAAAGAAAAGCATTATATTCTCCCCACCAAAAGGAAAAACCTGCAAACACCACTCTCCTGTTTTTTTCAACTTTCATAATTCTGCAATTCTCTCAGTATCAAAACACATCCTTCTCTTGCCTGATCATTTTTTCCCTACTTTGAAGCAGATACTATCTATTTAGTAGTCGCCAGCATGCTAAAATGTGATTTAAGAAATGGCACGTGTTATGTTTTATGGGGTGTGGGGTTTCCTCACTCCCACCTACCCAGCCCAGCTCAAACCCATTTCTCATTCTCATTCTGCATCCATTTTTAGTCGGTCTGTAAGTAATCCTAAAGATCTTCAATGTCTCTGCAAGGATTCCCTAGAATTACCACTGCTTTGCCAAACTTCCTTATCTATGGGTCTGGTTGATAGAGTTTTAACTAGATACCTATGGATGTAAGAACATAAACTACATGTTAAGAATATTTTTAAAGTCTAAACCAAATCTTTCTTTAAAAAGAAAACAAAAATCTAACCACCCGTAACACTGCAAAAGAACAGTACAGCTTGTTTCTAAATTCCAGAGAGGAACACATTTTATGTCAAGTTCTTTGTTTTGAAAATAATGTTTCAGGAAACAAATAAAATGAACTGTGTGCACACAATGAGAAGTGGTTTACAACAAATATTAATCTTACAAATGAGTCTGTCTGTTAGGTCAGCTGCATTCCAAGCCCAAACCAGTTTAACTGTTTTTTATGCTGGCATTATAGACCTTGACTAGCATATTGTTTAGCCATACTTTTTTCATTTCTAAGGATAACCTGATTTTAATACATATCTAATAAATTATTTAACATCCATACTAATATATTAAATAAACATACAGAAATAGCTTAATAACCTATCCTTTCATCAGATGGCACTATGAATTTACATTTGGTTAGCTCAAAATAAAATACCTATTTTTTACAATGTAATTTTCAACCTGGGGTGCTTTACTACAAGCTGGACAAAGCTGGTTTGAATCAAAGTAACATCAGTACAAGTTGAAGGTTATGATTTTATGGGGTTATATTTTATATTTTGATATTGTTAGCTACCTACAGCCTTGGGGAATGGGCAGCTTACAAGCAAAACAAATAAATATTTAAGCATTTTAGTAGACTAAGTACCATTTAGCAGACAAACCACCATTTGGTAGCATCTAGCAAAAAAACAGATGCCAGTTTTAACTACATTAAAAGAAGCATTCTTTTATTCAAATCAAGCTACCTCACCCTATGTTAGCATCATATTCTAGAAAGCTTTTTTCACTAGTCAAGACATATTTGGAATAACCCACCCAACGTATGTCATTCAACTTGAAAAAGAAAGGGAATTTTGCTGGGAACCTGTGGAGAATGCCGAGGCACACAAATCTGATAAACAAGCAAGCTGGAAGGACAACCAGTAGGAGAAGCACCAGGGGGAATGGATATATCTACTCTAGAGAGCAGAAGATTCAGGATGGTAAATGGCCTCGGAAACAAGTGCTGACAAAGTTTTGTGTGCCCCAGAAAACCAAACTAGAACCAGAGAGACGTAGGAGAAGGAGTGGCAGAACCTGGGGGCAGAGGTAAAAGAGGCATCAGCCTAGAATCCCTACATAGCCACAAGCAGACTAAGTCCAATCCCCCCTTGGATTCCATGGATCCAAGCAGGTACTGACCGATTAATTGAGAATATTCCTGTGTACTGACATGATTAGCAATAAATCAGTTTAATTGGACCTTCATTGATCTTTCCTGCCTGACATGGGAGAATAATGTAGAGAAGCAACTCAACAGAGACTCAACTCAACTCAAGAGATGGCTGGTGGCTGTAAGCGCAAGTGTGGAGAGTTGCTTAACAGTGAATGTGTCAGATCCCAAAGAGTGATCGTGCCATTCAGTTGAGAGAAGGGGGGAGGGGCTTGGGTTCGATTTATTAGCATTGCCTGTGTCAATTGATGGTTTACAACTTATACCCGGGCGCCAAGCATCCTGAGATCTCTTCACTTTTGGAGAAGGTTTATGAGGGGCAATGTGGGATGTTTCACTTCAATGGATAACCGAAGATGGTCAGAGAAATGTATGTTTATCCGGTTCCCAGAGCAGCTGATAAAGAAAACATTTTCACACTTGTGTATTGGCTAGAATCTGCATTCTGGCTAATGGGAGGGGTCTCTACTGCTTTAACTCTACCTGCGTTGCCTAAGGGTATTCAGACGTTGCTTTGAATGGAATGCTTTCACTTCTGCTTAATAAAAGATCCTTTTGAACTACATTGGCTCAGAAGTTCTCGCTTTCTTAAGTTAGACGGAGAGGCAATCCTTGCAAAATGTCTTCCTCAAGGGCTCCTGCTGCTGCTGCCACCTTCTCTTTAAAGGGCACTTAATTGGAAGACTGCTCTAACTGCACCTAGCAAAGCACGCGGGGGGGGGGGGGGGGGGCCCAGGACTACGAGAGGTGCAAAATTCCTCCCAAAAAGTGTAACAAGAGAGTTATGTATGAAAAGTTTCTTTTTTCTCAGACTACCAAAGCAGTTGAGCAGAAACTCATGTTTTAAGTTCCCTTCAATGAACTATTGCTGTCTTCTCAGACTGCTGTTTGTTGCAGTATCCAAATATGCTTCATGCACCATTAAAGGAGCTCACAGGGTGTATTTTAAATACTACTCAGCTCATTCACTCCATGCGGCACTGGATTTCCAACGGGTGCAGGAACGAGAGAGAGGGGCATTCTTGCACCATGCTGGGGATTAACAGCAACTAGCCAGAACCAAGAGGGGAGAGTGCCCTGCATCCAGCCAAGGAGATGCTTCAAAGCACGCAAGCAAAGGCCAGCGAATGTTCTGACAACGGCCAGCAGACATGCTCCCAAGTGGCGAGGCAGGTGCCAGTCAGCCCTCACTGGCATGCTCAGGGTTAGGAAGCCCAACTGGGGGTCCCAGTGACGAACCTCACTAGCTCTGCCGGTCAGGGCCCGAATGGAAAGGAGCAATGAGCTGTACCTTATTCGACTCCGTGTTGTAGGAGTGACCGATGCTGTTGGTGAAGATGAGAGCGACAGTTGTGGCGAAGCGGTCCCAATTGCTACGAGGGAGGCTGGAGATGTTCCATCGGGAGCGGTCATCTCCCGTTTGATTTCTTCACTGCTTCGGCGAGACACTTGGATGGAAAATTGGAAAGCCTGGTGTTCTATTTCATACTGGATCCTACATTTGCAATCTGAGCATTTTAGTACCGTTAACAACCCCACCCAGTAGATGCTGCCACCACTGAGTTTGGTCAAAGGAGCAAGATCTAGGCTTGTTCCTGAACTTCAAAGAACATACTCTAAGGGCTTAAGATGTTATTCAGAAAGAAACCATTTTTATTTCATTGCACTTACTCTACTGATCTAGATCTTAAGTTGTAGAAGTTCTATTCCACACACAACATCTCAAAATGTGTTTGACAAGGAACGAATCTCCTATGTCTGCTTTAAACTATCTACATTTCTTCTGTCCGGTTTCAAAAGAGAAATATCACATAGCAATAACCATTTTCCTTACATATCACCCGTTAACTGTGCTCACTGGGACTAGACTAAAGCTAAGGTTGAGATTCACCCATTTCTATGTGTTATTTCACAAACCATCGATATTGTAATGAAGTGGCCCTTCACACCAACATATCCAGAAGTCCTATTTGTATGCTCTTACAAATGTACATTGTCTAAGGGTGTTCACAGCACAGTATACAAAGAATTGCTTGCCTCCATAGTGCCCATCATTACCCCATTATTACCAGAGAGCGATTTAGCACTTTCCATAGCAGGACCTCTTGGCAGAGAAGCTGGTCTGCTGGTAGAAGAAGTTCTCAGCAAATGATCTGCACAGAAAGGGAATGAGGAAACGTCACCACAACCTCAGCACAATTCTGACCTGATCCTGCCTACAGGGAGAGGTGGCAGAGTGGATGACCCAATACAAATGAAGACCGAGTACTTGTGTGTTTGCGTATATGTGCATGTATGTGCAAGCTGGCTTACTGCTCCATATGTGGTGGGTCCCAAACATGAGACTTAAACAAAATTTTCATCTACCGTAACCTTTCAAGTACAGAGGAGAATCATGCTACCTTCAGCTATAAAGAAGTGGTCACTTGGGCTGCAAGACAGAATTTTTCTGGTGCTGCAACTTGGCTGGGAAATTACTCTGCAAGCAAAAATTGGCTTTTCTTTTCTCTCAGATACATTCTTCCATGGGCTGAATATACTTTTCTTCTACTGAGAACCTGATTATATCTTAAATTGTTAGCATGCATACTGTAGCTCCTTTTCTCTAGCTTATCACCCTGTTTTCATTGCGCTGTATTTGTTTAATTTTAATTTTGGAATGCTTTTGTTCCAAATCACACTGAAAATTATTTCTCAATTAAAAGAATGGGATAAAAGTGGTTAGGTAAAATAAACCAAATGATGCTGCATAAAACCCAGGTATGTAGTATTTTCTGATCTGGGGCAGAAGGAAATGCTGCCGATGCAAGGGTTTGGCAGGCAGGGCCCTTTCCCATTTCTGTATACAGTACACTAATTTGGATTCCAATTTACTTTCCCGTGTATATTAAATAATGCCAATGGCATTCAAAAAACAACTAAAAAAGACTAGAACAAAGTATTCTTTTAAGCTGTGGAAGAATTTCTATTGTTGATGCTTTGCTGTCCAAGTTCAAAAGGAAGCCTATTCCTTGTTCACATGAAAACTATTCTTGTGAAAGTCTATTTTAAAAAGCCCAGCCATAAATCAAAGAGCTACACCCAGATGTGAGAACCATTCATTCTTACCGGAAGGGGCCTTTGAAAGGAAAAGTTGATAAGTAAACCTACCAAGCACCAGAAAAATATTTGGAAATGGAGAAATAAACATTCTAGTTCACTATCGTCTCATTTTTTTGTTCAAGAAATACTGTCCCAGTGGAAGCAAAAGTGAATAAGGAAAGTAGGTTGTATCCGAGATCTGTGCAGGTGTGGTATGGAGGAAAATGTAAATTTGGATTTTTCCCTCATTAAACACACGAGCCGGGGCGCTTCTGAATAATCTTTCAAAAGCAGCTTGTTCATATGTGCAGAGAGAAGATGGTTTCTACAATGCTCCACTGGTAAAACTCAAAACATGCTTCTCACAGCTTTTGGGATCTCATCCCATCCACTTTCAAAGTAGAATATCTTCATCAATAGGAGTTGTCCTAAAAGGAAAGCCTCAGCATAGGGCAGAAGGGAGCTGTCCCGATGGGATTATTTTCCAACAGAAGTGATAAAATGAAACAAAGCCACACCAAGTTTTTCTAAACAGGCAACTTTAGCAACACTCCAGGAATTGACATGTTTTTAAAACCATCCTGGGGGAATTGGCTGAGGGAACCTTTTGCCCACTGGAGCAGTGAAGTGTCTCAGTGCCTTTGGGCTCAGCCATCATCGGAAGACGCTTCCAAAGACAAACCACTCTCGTGTTCTGGAAGGGTCCAGCAGAGACAGGCAACAAGCCACCATTCAGCCCAGCCAGGTCTCAGAAAGATATTGCAGGCTGCCAGTGACTCCACCTTGGGGTAAAGATGTGGAGCTGAGCTGCCTTCCGCAAAGGTCCTCCCAGCTCAGTCCCAACCAGGGCATGTTTCTGAATTACGGAAGATTCTGGAGGATTCTAAAAATGTGCCTGGTGATGTTCATAGCAAAAGACGCTTCATACCTTGAACTGGAATTTCCGCATAGCTGGATCTTTTGTCTGATAAAGTTGCAAGCGGCTTAGGAGCAGATATTGGTCCACTGATGGAGTGTCTCTAAAGGGGGGGGAAATTATTTTTGAGAAAAGGAACCAGCTTGCTAAATCTCAACTGTTGTCATTCACCACTTGAATATTATGCCCCTATCTGAATTTTAAACACATCTCCAAGAGAGGCACCACTAACCCCAGTGGGGCATTATGATTTAGCTGAGCAAGTAATGGCAGAAGATCAGGCTCAAAACTAGCCAAGCCATCAGCTTATGCTGGACTCTCACTTGTGGGTCCGTCACTAGGGAAGATAAATGACTTGTTCCAAAGATTGTGGTTGTCGGGCTTGGCTGGAGACCTTGTTTCAAGATTTCCTAGAGCAGGGGTCGGCAACCTTAAACACTCAAAGAGCCATTTGGACCCATTTCCCACAGAAAAGAAAACACCGGGAGCCACAAAACCCCCTTGACATCTAAAATGAAGATAACACTGCATATATCATTTTTTACCTTTATGCTATGTATAAAAAAACTATAGTGTGTTGCATTTATGAAATGAATGACCTGCTACAGAGAAAACACATTTTTATTTCTGCATGCAACAAAAACATTTTGAACTCCGAAAAAAAAAAAAGATGGGTCGAAAAGCTCAATAAATCATGTGCTGGCGGGTGTCACCCATTGGCGGTTGTGACGCATATTTTGAATGACAGGGAGCCGCAACAGGGGGATGAAAGAGCCACATGCGGCTCCAGAGCCGCAGGTTGCAGACCCCTGCCCTAGAGGGTAATTGAGTATTTTAGTTACATTGTAATTAATCATCACATTCACAGTGGTGAAGACTGAATTGATACCTTAAGGACCCTTCGCAGGAATCTGTTAGGCAAACCAGATGTAGGCTACCCTGGGGGTCACGAAGCCTGGTTTAGCCATTATTTATTTAAATTTATTGGCTGCCCAAGCCCAGTAGACTCTGGGCGATGTAAAAGATATAAAAGCAGCTAAAAACATTAAATAAAGCCAACAGTCCAGATTAACATAGTCTAATAAACAACAAAATGTAGAAAACCAAACAGGGGCCATTAAGCAAATAACAAGCATCAAGGGACCCAAAGGCAGGTTTCCAAAGCTTTCCGGAACCCCAGGAGAGAAAGTCATGATCTTTGGGGGGGGGATCCTGCTCCAGAGAGAGGGGCCCTAGCAGAGAAGGCACCCTGCCTAGGTCCCACAAGATGCCAACATTTAATGGAGGGCACCCACTCAGCTGTACTGGGTAGGCATAAGCAATTGGGGACAAGCCAATCTCTCAAGTATTATGCAGGTAGTCCTTGCTTAATGACAGCCCTATTTAGTGACGGTTCAAAGTTACGATACTGCTGAAAAAGTAACTTTATGACCAATCTTCACATTTACAACTGTTGCCACATCTCTCACGCTCACAAGATCTGCACAGTTGGCTGTGTAGAGGCAATGGAGCAGCTGGCAATAAAATCGTGCTCATGTGATGTCTTGCTTAATGGCCGTGTTGCTAAGCAATCAACTTGCCATCTCAATTTTGGTTGTTAAAGAAGGACTTCCTGTATTGCTGGTATTCCTGACTAGGGGCGCTTGCAAAAACAGGAATAAATAACAAGCTACAGCAGAGATGGCGAACCTTTTTTTCCTCGGGTGCCGAAAGCACACACGCGCACGTCCACACCCATAATTCAATGCCCCCCGCGCCCTGCCGCCCCCCGTTCATGCGCGCATGCGCCCCCCCCCCCCCCTCCCCACCTCCCGTGGGCCCCGTAGGCCCGGTTTTTTGCCTCCCCCAGCCCCCAGGAGGGTGAAAACGGCCTCCCCCGCCCCCCAGGAGGCCGAAAATGCCCTCCCAGAGCCTCTGTGCGAGCCCTGTACTTACCTGGCATCCAAAACGGGTCCTGGGGGGAGGGGCGGTGTGAGCGGGCCCAGCCGAAAATCAGCTGGCTGACGCGTGCATGTGCGTTGGGGCTGAGCTAGGGCAACTGCTCGCGTGCCCGCAGATATGGCTCCGCGTGCCACCTGTGGCACGCGTGCCATAGGTTCGCCATCACGGAGCTAGAGGGTTCGCACCCATTTCTACTTCTCACACAATCCAATGCTGAAAGGACTCCCCAATTTCTGATCTCAGGCACTGCAGTTCTGATTGTTCCAGTTAATCATGGTTTGTAAGGAGTTTTAAACTAGCATTTCTTACTTCGGGTCTCACTCTTTCCCTAACTGTGGCACAGTAAAGAAGGCCATCCCCTTTGCAGCCTAAGAAATATGTGGATCGTTCTCTCTAGGAGACCTCGAGACATGTGAAGCCACGTGGCCAGTCATGGCTTCTCCAAAGAGACAGCAGGAGGTACACAACTTACGTTGTTTGGGCAACATTATTATGGGAAGCCAGTGATAAAGAATTCTCTTTCCTGAAAAACGTTCTCGCTTTGTTTCTTGGTGTAAGGCTATCACTGTTGCCAACCTGCGCCAGGCCCGATCAAACCCGTAAATGCACTGACCTGCATTGGGGAGACAGCAGCTGCCGGAGGGGTTTTCAAAGGACTTGGGCTCAGTGGAGTTCGGGGGATTGTAGCTCCAGCAGGACTAGGAACTATGGAAGAAGAAGAAAGCGGCTCCAGATTTGTATCTAATGGCATAAATAACCTAGCAGAAACCCTCTCCACCTTTTCTCCTATCAAGTAAACAGAAACAAGCATGGCTGGCAAGGAAGTTCCGCTCTCCCTGGATATGCGTCTCCTTTTGTGTGTCACTTTCACTGCTTTCTTAGGGTAAGGTCTAGACTGAAATGGGGCAAGGAAAATTCCCCGGAATTTGCATTTCAGGGGGATGTTCAAGAGGGCCCAATCTACAATCTACAGAGCCACGGGTGCTGCCCCGTAAGCCCCCCATCCCCCCCCCCAGCATGGACTCCTCTTCCAGCACTGGAGTTTTTAAATTTCCTTCTGTCTGCCTAAGTCTAATACATTTCAACCAGTTCCTTCACAGTCAGAACGTTAAACAGTGAGTAGAACAATTTACATTAAGGGTGGATTGTTTAATTTTTAGTGCTGCTTTTACTCTTAGGATACAAACTGAAATAAAAATAATAAAGACAAACTAAGAATTTAATTGGTGCACAGGATGGGAAAATTAAACGATACTAAGATGAATGAAAGAGACCCCTGATGGGTCTGTGATACTTAGATCTAAAGAGGCTAAACTGGTACTTTCTTACGGCATCTGTCAATTAAAATGCTTTTGACAGATGAGCAAGGACCAGGTGCTTCAGCAGTCTCAAAAAACATCCAGAGATGGCCTCATGTTTGAGCTCTCTTTTCTTTATTCTTACCCATTTCCCCCCTTTCTGCGATCTTAATTTGTTTTTGTTGTGGCTTCCTTGTTTTTAAATGTTTCCAGCAATTTGTATACTGCCCAGAGTCATTGGGATTTGGACAGCATATACATTTAATAAATTATTACTATATACACAACAATGTGAAATCACAGCTGCCAGTTCTTTAGCTGGCATTGGCGTAATGTAATGAGCGTATTACATGCGCGGATCCAAGCCGTGTGGCCTTTTGCAATTGACCTATGGAAATACTGTCAATGCACAGATTTTCTAAGTGCCATTCAGAGGTTTTTGATAAGGAACGCAATATTGGAGTTTTTGTGTTTATATCAGAAAATTAAAATATCTTTAAAGTGGAAACTATCAACATTTATGATGGAATATTGTAGAGCTGGAATATCTGATAATAGAACATCAATGGATGCAAATCTTTAAAAGTATCAAGTTTGTTTCTTTGAATTTGAGGTTGAAAATCAACTCATTTGGAAGTTTTTATTCCATGCTCACCCCAAAGGACGGAGTGTAGATTTTCTTTGTAGGCAACAGAAAAGTCTGATGATGCATTGTCCCATATGATTTGGCCCGAAGTGCGACTGGTTCCTTTCTGGTTCCTTTCTGTAGCATATATAACTAGATAGGTGGATAAATGTTCTAATCACATTCCAAAAACTTTGTGTGGAACTTTGGTCGTGTTGGTTGTGGGAAATAGCTAAGTAAATTACACCAAGAGACTGAAAAGGTGTTATTCCTCCACACTTCAAAGACTGGATTCAGGAAATGGGCAGTTCCTTCAATTTTTGAAAATTATTTTTTATTTATTCTTTTTTGTTTGTTTTGTTAAAAGAACTTAAACCGATTACTCACTGGATGGCTGTATATAACCTCTCTTAGCAATGTTTCTGTGTTTGTTCTTACTGGCTTTGTTGTGCTGTAAGTCAGGAGCCCCCAACCTGTAGGCCACGGCCCACTACCGGGCTGTGGCCTATTGGCCACGTGAGTGGGTGGCTGGCCAGTGCGCGCACGTTTGCGTGTACTCACACCCCCATTTGCGATAGCATTGCCACAAGTGTCGTGCAGGCGCGCTTGCCGTTTGCGTCGCGTGGGTGCGTGTGGCCCCGTTTGTGGCTGCTCACGACCCCGTTCACGTGTGTGCATGTATGCGTAAAGGCTCCTCCTCCCCTCCGGGCCACCAACCCAGAAAGGTTGGGGACCTCTGTTGTAAGTTGTTTTGTCTGCATTTTTAAAAACTGCAACAGAATGCATATCTATTTTAAAACAGATTCTAATTAGTGATGACCTTATTTGGGAAGGCATTTGTCCCACTGGAAAGCACCACTGAGCTGCCGTTTCCTTTCAGCCACTTTCCTTCTGTAACTCCTACACACAGACCTACTCATCCCAGTAAACCCTTTTGGACTAAGTAGGGCTATGCAGAGTGCAGGCAATCAATAGGGAACAGTAAGACATACACATTAAAGGCAGAATAGAAGAAAACAAAACAAAATACATCTCGTAAAATAAAGCTACATTTATCATCAATAAGAGTCTGATGTGGCGTTCCTGTATAATACCGGTATCTCACTAATTGTATGCAGATCTTTAAAGAAAAATTACCTTGTGAGGCGCTGTCAAAGGACTTGATGAGTGTTTTGACTGTGGGGGTCGGTTCTGAAGAGGTGGAGGACCTCCGGCTCAGCCCCATGCCTTGCCGCAGGGCTGCCAAGTCCCTTTCCACAGCATTCATGTAGTTGTAAACTCGGCCACGCTCCTCTTCTTGCCTACGGTCAGAAGAAACCCAACAAGGTGCCCTTTCAACGGTCTGACTAGCACATCATAAAGTGTGCCTGAAGGATGCAGGGACTAGTTCATGGCCTCATCTTTTCAATGGCTAAAAATCTTAAGGGAAATAACAAGCAGGATCCCTTTTACTACACGAAACACATGCAACACATGGAACGAAGACAAAACGGGGGCAATTTGGAACGAAGAAGGGTTTTTTCATACTTTGAAGTACTGTCAAGACACCTTCTATGCGGTGATCTATAAATGTGCTCAAGCGAGAGAGAGAGACATGCAGCTAAAGCAAAGAGTGTGTATTTTACACTTAAATTCATAAGTAAATGGGGGGGGGGGGGGAAATCAGGCACTGCTGAGTCAGATGCTCCCAAGAGGTGAAAAAATGGGGATACAGGGCGTAACAGGGAAGGAACATCACATTTATATACACTTTTGCCATCACTATCCCAATGAATATTTCTTAAAACTGAAAACAGAGTGTTATGCAATACCAATTTTCAAAACAAATGTTGAAAGGGACACAAATATAAAGTAAACAAATCAATTCTAAAATACTTCTAATACTGAACTTTACATAATGTTCATGCATAGGTCCTAAACATCCATCATTTTTTTTAATTAGAAGATTAGAAAAACCTAGATAACAAGCCATTAACATTCTAGAGATGTTTTGTGATAAATATTTAGCAACTGACTGCCAATTTCCATAGCAAATGGGGAGTTTCTGTTCCGAATCTCCGGAGGTGGTTCTGACTTTGAGTGGCTCCTTAGCCTCAAGTCCAGAAGGAGCCTGGTTCAAGGCCTCCTCCACCAGCACTCTAACAGAGGCAGCGAGCAGAAGTTTTAGAAACCCAGGCTTGGTTAAAAGAGAATGTTCTCTCAGGCAGTTTTTCAAAACAAAACAGACAGGAGGCTCTTAGAGAAGAATCAAAAGGAAAATTTCCTAGTGAAATTAAGGAAAGAAGATCTTATTGCAATTGGCTTTTAATGCCTTAGAGCCGTGATGGCAAACCTATGGCACGCGTGGGGGGGGGGGCATGCGGACCCATATCTGAGGGCACGCGAGGCTTGCCCTAAAAGCTGCATGCGTGTGCCAAGCGGCGGAGTGCCAGAGCCGGGCTGCCCCGCCAAAGGGACGAAGCGAGGCGATGTCAGCCGTTTCCTGGCGCCAGAGCCGAAAGGGCCCGGCAGAGCAGGTATGAAGGCACATGAAAGGTAAGGAGCTGGGACGCCAACAGGGCTGGAGTCGGTCTGCAAGGGAGTGACAGGCAAACTCCATTTTGGCTGAAACAACGGGGGTTCGTTGGGGTCCGGGTTTTTTTGGGGGGGGGGAGCTCTATAAAAATGGTGGAGGTGCAAAGAGCCGAGCCGGGGAAGGAGCAGAGGTGGGGAGGCCAGCCAGGGTGGTCTCCTCACCTTAGTGGCCATGGTGGGCTTTGGGGCGTGTCTCCCCACCACGGGAGGGAGCCTGACTAGCGACACAGCTTTTAGGCTCCCTCCTACTGAGCGGTGGCGGCGCTGAGGGGAGGAGGAAGGCGGTAGCGCGGCTCTGGCTCCGTTTTCAGCCCAGCCGCCGCATCCCCTTCCCTTCCTGCCGGACTTCCAAGCCATGAGAAGGCGAAGAGCAGAATCCGGGCTGCCAAGCACCCCCTGTGCTTCCTCTCGCCTCCTGCTTCTTCCTGGTCGCTTTGCCCATAGCCAGGGGCGGGGTTTCCACGAAGGTGTCCCGAAACCCAAACAGGAAAAGGGAGAAAAGGAGCCCGAGCCCAAGCCTCCCAGCAAGGAGAGCGAGATCTGAAAGGCAGGCGGGCCTGGCCGTAGCCTTCCCTTCCTCCTCCATCTGCACCAGGTGCTCACCAGAGCCTTTTGGATCTCGCTCTCCTTGCGACAACCGTGGTGCAAGCAGACAGGCGAGTGAGCTAGCCAGTGGCCAGGCGCACGTGCGCTCGTGGAAGCAGCAGCAGCGAAAGCGGAGAAGAAGAAGACAGGGCACGC
The DNA here is from genome assembly GCA_003457575.1 of Thermophis baileyi. Classification (NCBI taxonomy): domain Eukaryota; kingdom Metazoa; phylum Chordata; class Lepidosauria; order Squamata; family Dipsadidae; genus Thermophis; species Thermophis baileyi. The sequence continues at coordinate 548,356 of QLTV01004096.1, forward strand.
AAGAGAATCCCGGGAGGAGGGCGAGGTGCCCCTAAGCCGGCCAGTAGTTCTTGTCCTTCTACCCTGCAGCTGCCGCTGCTTTTCTGGGGCGGCGGGGCTGCACACGAGAAACGCTGGGAGCCGGCGCACGGGGCAGCATTTGCTGGCTGGGCAGCCATCTGCCCTCTGCTCCTTTCGGATCTCGCTCTCCTCGC
>QLTV01004096.1:570317-581632 GCA_003457575.1 Thermophis baileyi
AAAGAATGAATGGGGCAATGTATCGTGAGATTTTGAGTGCAAACCACCTTCCATCAGCAAGGGCATTGAAGATGAAACGTGGCTGGGTCTTTCAGCATGACAATGATCCCAAACACACCGCCCGGGCAACGAAGGAGTGGCTTCGTAAGCAGCATTTCACGGTCCTGGAGTGGCCTAGCCAGTCTCCAGATCTCAACCCCATAGAAAACCTTTGGAGGGCGTTGAAAGTCCGTGTTGCCCAGCGACAGCCCCAAAACATCACTGCTCTAGAGGAGATCTGCATGGAGGAATGGGCCAACATACCAGCAACAGTGTGTGCCAACCTTGTGAAGACTTACAGAAAACGTTTGACCTTTGTCATTGCCAACAAAGGATATATAACAAAGTATTGAGATGAACTTTTGATATTGACCAAATACTTATTTTCCACCATAATTTGCAAAGAAATTCTTTCCAAATCAGGCAATGTGATTGTCTGGATTTGTTTTCTCATTTTGTCTCTCATAGTTGAGGTCTACCTATGATGTCAATTACAGGCCTCTCTCATCTTTTTAAGTGGGAGAACTTGCACAATTGGTGGCTGACTAAATACTTTTTTGCCCCACTGTAAGTAGGTTAATTACAGACATGCTGTGTAGGTAAGGACAGTCTATTAAGGAACTAAATAGGCCAAGTTGTAAAAAGAGCTTCATGATTCAGCCTGCAAAACTCCACCCTGAAAATGGTGACCAGCTCCTCCCACCTTCAGAGGGCGATGTGACTATAGGGCGATGTGACAGTACTTCAAGAAAGCACACAGCAGAAATGCAAATTATGTTTTAAAAAGTAACTACAACTCCAGGGATGTCAGAGACAACCATATGGGAGACAAGTAAAGCTTATAGGAGAGGAATCCGAGCTGGGCTTGCTGCAAATCAGAAAAAAGGCCAGAATAGATGTAAATCACAATGAAAAGAGATGCATAAAAGCAGTCTAGATGGACAAGCATTGAAAGAATGAAATAAAGTTAAACAACAATTAATCTATTGGAAATGACAAAATTTCAAAAGAAGATAAAACATGTCAAATAAAAACATTTTGAAATTGAGAACAAACCAAACTTTGGCATATCAAGAGAAAAAGGGAAGAAGGTGGAGGAGGGGAAGGGGAACGTACTATGAGATACAATACTGGAAATTAAAAAAAAAATACAATTTTTAAAAAAGTAATTACATACCAGGCATAATACCAAAGAAATTAATTTGAAAACATATACAGGTAGTCTTCGACTTGCAACAGCAATTAAGACCAGAATTTCAATCGCTAAGTGATGCAGTGATGGCAATCCTTGCAGTCGCCACCATTAATGAAATCCCAGAGTGGTTTCATTAGGCAACTTCCTACTTGCTTCCCACAACCAACTCAGGAGCTCTCAAGCAGGTGGGCAGAGAGGCTGATGCCAGGTGGGGGAGGGGGAGAGGCATGGGGCTGTGGGAATGGCTGGCATGGCAGGATGGGAGAGAGGCTGGGGGGGAGGGTTACCCCAGGGACTTATGATCTTCCCCGCCGGCTTCCCCATTGACTTTCTGTGGAAGTCAGCCGTGAAAGTCGCACATGCCGATCACGTGATCATGGGCCGCTGCAATCGGTCATAAGTGCGAGCCCAGATTGTGATCATGCGACTGCAGGGATGCTGGGACAGCTGGAACTCCGAAGATGCGTTCTACCCACCATTTCTTTAGCGCCTCTGGAACTTCGAATGGTTGCTGAAAATATGGTCATAATTCAAGGATTACCTGCGCTGAAAACTCAGAAAGCTTGCACTGATTTTATTGCTATGTTTATTGTAAACATAGAAGGAAAGAAATATTAAGCTTCTTCCTTAGATAAAGATAATGATTTCCCTCTGCAGTGCCCACAAACTGCCTTGCATCAAAAATGAAGAGTTCCACAACTAGTTGAACAGGTTCCACCAGTGTAAAGTAAAAAGAGTTTTTGTTGAGAAAAAATGGAATGGGCGAAAACAACGTTATTTTCTACCCAATGAACCAGCTTATTCAAATCACTTTTCCTTCTAGTTCTTTTACTTCCCAAGTCAGGGTAGCCTCCTTAAAACTTGTCAGTTTGACAAACATTTAACAAATAACCATGACGGGTATGCCGTGCTTTTAATTAACTCACATCATTCTACTTTATAATTGTTAGCTGCTGGGACTCTTAATAGATCCAGTGTGGCATGTAAATAAACTGTAAGCCTTCAAACCCTAGTTATTATTTGCTAACACAGACTTATAATTACTATGCATGAATTTTTAATGATCATTCAACAGAGAGAGGCCTGAATTCCTGAGTGCACGCAGCCCCATTCAACCAAGTAAATAAGGTACACCAAATCATGGGTGGCATGACATCTATGCCTATCATACAAATGTGAAGCAGTGGCCAGAGCAGCTCGGTCCCTCCTGGGCAAGGAGAGGCCACAGGGATACCTGCAGGGCTGTGCTGAGAACTATTCTAGCCATCAGCTGGATAAGTCACTCAGATTTGTTCAGAGTTGGAATCTGACTGTACCGGTCTTTTGCAATTGCCTGAGGCACAGCTTGGCCCAGTTATTGGGAAGAGTTCAACCTACTGGCCCTGATGTTCCTGATGTTGGTCTGAGAACCGAACAGGGTTCTTGGGGCTGTGAGTTCAACCACCAGTATTTCAGTTCCCTGTTCCTCCTGGTTGATCAAGGTCTTCTGGGAGGTGAGGGGCCCTCTGCTGGAGGGTATGGTCCCATCTGCCTTGAAGCCCAATACTGGACCCAACAGATCTGACCTTTTTGTACCACCTTTGGTTTATAGCTCCAAAGGTCCCTGAAAGCAATAGATTATATGGACTCTTTTCAGTCAGGAATCAGCCCAGTGACAATACTGAAATGGCACTGATCACACTGGATAACCTCTGGCAGCTCAGGATAGAGATAGTGTGTCCATCCTGGTCCTCCTTGATCTCATTTGATACCACTGATTGTGGCATCCTTCCTTAGGAGATCCGGAGTGGGAGGCACTGTATCACACGTCTTCCCCTTTCTTCAAGGTTGGTTCCAGTCAGTGCTGGTGACAAGGAGGGGTCAAGCTTGAAGCCCATGTCTGTGGGGTGCTTTGGGGCTCTACTTCCTCACCACATTCACTTTGAAATGGTATACAGTTTCCTCCTTGAACAGGGGGTTGGACTGGAAGACCTCCAAGGTCTCTTCCAATTCTGCTATTACCATTCCTATGTCAACCCTGAAGCTGGCCATTTTGAGACTTCAGCACTGACACGCTGGAGAAGAGGGACAGGGAGGAGGGAATAGAGATAGTTGGGGTGTTGTAGTCAAAACAAAATACTTTCTCTTGGGAACCAAGGACATTCCTGCAGGTGCTCGGAAGGAGGGGACTGGAGCAACGGGACAGTATCCTGATTGGACCATGTGACTGATTGTTTTGAGAAAGTGACAAACTTTTACTTTTAATTAGGTGAAAACCGCAGGAATAGTCAGTCGGTTTTCACCAGCCTGTGCCAATATGACATCTATATATATAAAAGCCAAATACCACTCACTCATCACGAAATCTCCAGAACTGTAAAGCCTACAAACTTGAAACTTGGCACGTATGTTCCTCTTGGCTTCTAGGTGCTCGCTAAGAAAGGATTTTTCGAAATGACCATCAGATCATTAGTATTTCTTATACAGTATTATATTAACACGCTCTGATGCTAAGGAGTTAGACATTCTACTCCCCCTCCCCACCTGAAAAGAACTCTGTTCCAACTGCCAGTTGCCTTATATTAACATGCTCTGATGCTAAGGAGTTACACATTCTACATAAATTTTCAAACTTTAAGTGTCAATGTACTGTATCAAGCCCGATCATAACTACTCATTAATTTTCAAGCATTAACTGTCAATTTATCAAGCCCGATCACATGGTTTCGTAGCGAAGCACGGGAATCCAGCTGCTAGTATCTAATAAAATCATTCTTTGAGGAATCCACCTGCCTCAGAGTTTTGTTTGCTATGGGTATGTTACTTGGAACCCTGACATCCTATTTGATACACAGTTGTACCCTTCTTGGCTGACCAAGCAACATTGCCAAAACCCAGGCTGAGGGGCGGGATATGAAATTAGCTTTGGCTGAACTCTGGCAGGCGGCAGCGGTGGGTTTAAAGCCCCCTACTTGGGAGATTTCCCATCTCTGGCTCTGCCTGGGGGTACACTTCCCCAGTCAGAATCAGTGTGCAACCTGAAGGTCCTCTTGGTTCCTGCTCAAGGGCGCGTGGTAGCCATGGCTGGGGGTCCCTTTGCAGAGTTTGACTTGTGCACCGAATGCACCAGTTTCTGGCTCATAAGGCTCATGCCACAGTCACCTCCCAATTGGATTACTGCAATGACCTCCGCATAGGGCTGTCCTTGAAGATCATTTGGAAGCTGCTACTGGTCCAGAATGCAGCAGCGCGGGTAGTTTTTGGTACCTCCTGCTACATCCATCTAACATCTCTACTCTGCAAGCTGCACTGGCTCCCAGTAAGCTTCCAGGTGCGATTCAAGGCAGTTGTAATCTATAAAATCCTGCGTGGCCTAGAGTCAGGCTATTTGCAGATATCAGCCCTACAATGTAGACCAGGAAACAGACAAACCCAACCCTAACCACTTTTATTAGAATATTTGTAGTCACAAGTCTGAATATACTTCCCCTCCTGCCTCGTATCATCATATGAATTGGGAATGGAAGGCTGCTTTCATAAATCTCTACCTTGGTAGGAACTAAAGTTTATGTTTATCTGTTTATTGCCTTGGTAATAGAACTTCGCTCTTTGCCAAGACCCCTCTCTCCTTTCTAGAGTAGGACTGCCTTTCTCCCATGGTTTCTGCTTGCCCCACCAGTTGTGGCATTGAGTGGGGCGAGCAGTGGGGTGTGGTTTGGGTCCCCTCCACTTAAAATACATCATCTTGTTGGACACAGAAATCATGTTTTTTCTGTGGCAGCACCTGCCTTATGGAACGGCATCCCCTACAGATACAGGCAGCCCTGACTAGGTTAGCCTTTCGCAAGGCACTGAGAATCTGGCTTGTTTCCCGGGCATTTGGGTCAGGAGTTTAGAGCTCCCTTGTTGATGCGATTTTATGGTTGCATTGCACTATTTACCTTGGGCATCATAGGCTATTATTTGTAACTGCTATGTTTTCAATCTTTTTATGACCCTCAGATCAGGAGCATAGTGGGGTGCACGACTGCTGTACGGGGATGCTGCAAATGGGGCCTAGGGAATGTGGGTGTGGGTCACGAGTGGGTGGGGGCTGCAGGCACTACTTGCTATGGACTGGGGCTCCTCACTGGCATTGCTTGTGAAAAGCTGCAGGAAAAGTTGCAAATCGTGACGACTGCATGTGACCCTGGGATGCTGCAACCACTGCAGGTGCAAGCTGGTTGCTAAGTACCCAATTGGCCCTCCCCCGCCCCGGGAGTGCTGCCACAGCCAGAACCTAAAGCACCGATTGTAAAAACCACTCATTGAATGCCGTCATAACTTTGAACAGTTGCTGGATGAGTGGTTGTAACTTCAGGACTAGCTGCTGTACCTAAGTGCCGGACTCAATTAAGTACATCATGGGAACAGGGTGAAAATGTAGAAATATTAATTGGACAAATCCAACACAAATTTGCAATAGCATCACTGAAGAGGGCAGAATTATTTCTATCTGCAAGACTTCATAAACAGTGCAGGTTCTGCTTTCTCTGTGTCTGTATTTCTCTAGAGTTAGAAAACTTGTTATCTGTAGAGAACATATAACCCCACGTACAGGAGGCAACAATAAAAAAGCTGTCAATATACACAAGCATTTTCTCTGCTGCTCATCCCGGGGCCCTCTGTTGATACCCCCCCCCCCCGACTTCAAGCTGTCAATATACACAAGCATTTTCTCTGCTGCTCATCCCGGGGCCCTCTGTTGATACCCCCCCCCCCCGTACTTCAAAAGAGTTGTGGCTTACCTTCAGGAAAGAGGCTGCTGTTCCTGCTTTTGGAAGTTTCGTTGCTGCAGACGTTGTGGAACTGGTCTCTGCTTTAACTTTCTCTACTGTTTGCATTTTAGTTATTCCAGGCACTTTGGGCACCGAACTAATATTCCGGCTTGCTTTCTTCATTCTTGGCTGCCTGCTTGATATACATTTACTAACAATCTGCAGAGAGAAAACAGATTTTCAAAAATTGTTATTTATATAGTAACTATTCACACACCTGAAAATTGCCCCTCCATGCCTAGCCCTTTTTGCACAGACTACAAATCCTACAGTAATCGCTCCGGTCTCCCTGGACCCTGCTCAGCTCAGCCCAAACCCAGCAGAAGCCTTTCAAACATTGACACCATTTGACTTCACAAGTATCTTCACTGCATGCAGGCTGAATTGCACTAAAAATTGTTTGTGTTCTGTAAGTGTGATGGAAGTGTTTCCTCTGATACCCATAGCAGTATAAGCCCGTTGTTTCTTCTTTCTGCTTTTCCCAAATTCAGCAGAGCTTTTGCCCTGCACTTTGTTACTTTGATGCTAAGCAATTGTTGGCCGATAAATCTGAAATCTTTATCCACTCTGATTCTCATCTCTCCAAAAACGTTTATGTGTTTGGAGCAATAGCATTATTGAGGCTCTTAATTGAAAATATAAATGAGATGATTTAGTAATCAGGAAATTACTACAAGTTACATTGATTTTAACACTTCCTTTCTGAAATCGGTAGTTTTTTTTTTAATCTAGTTTATATCTAGTTTATGGACTAGGCCAAGGCACCAAAGTTTCTCTCATTTCCCCGTATCTGCAATTTCATATGTACATTCAAGGAAAAATGAGAACCAACTTTTTTCATGTAGAAATGAAATATAAATAGAACAAAGATAATTAGGTTTTCAAACAAGCTTGTTGGGGCAAAAGCTGCATCAGTGTAATTAATTAAAATACCCTACATACTTTTCTGTATACCGACACTAGAGAATGTTAACTTTAAAGCTGGTTTGACCGTTGCTAATTTGGCTGCAGTGACTCAAACTGTAGTCATCCTCCTGCCAGTTTATTACAATTCCTTCCACTAATGGCTGGGCAGTTTCAGTTTATATGGAAGGCTGCCTTTCCGTTACTGAATGTGCACAAAGTTGGAGCTCTCTAACATCTATTCCGCAGAATCCACCCTGGCGGTCTTTGCTGCTTTTTCAACCTATTTGAAAAGGTTTCCTTGCTGAGTTAGAACCCCAAGGGTTTGTTGGAACATTTCTCCCTTGACTAGCCAGATTTCTCAGCAGGGTTACTTGGAGAAGTATTAAGGTGCTATGAGTCTGTTCATGTTCAGGCTAATTTGGGTTTTGTGGGGGGGGGGAACCACAGAATGTTTTTGACCCATGGCCTGCTGTATCTATAGAGCCACTTTTGTAATAGAGAGGGTGAAGAAGGTCCTGACTCTTTAAATTACCTCCAAACTTTGATCTGCAATCATGTTTTGGTCAGGACTAAGCTCTAGGATGCCCAGTTTTACAATGTGGAGAGAACGGAACCCATACATGGTAGAAAAAGGAGGAACATATACTTCATGGGCCCAATGCCAACCCTTACTCAACCTGCAAAGGCTCTAACTTCCGTGGAGATTAATTTGCCCAGGATCTCCCTTGTGCTTTTCTAATAAAATGGCCCCAACCAGAACCTTGGCTGATTGTGCTCTTCTCTGCACTCACAAGTATATAAAATTGGCTTGGAGGGAGCTTTCAGGCCAAGAAAAAATGCCTCTGTACACTTACTACGCTTACACTTAAATATTCATTTAAATACACACTCTTACTCAGAGCCACACCTTATTATGCTCTTTTGAGAGATAAGATGTTGGGATCACGCAAAGCTCAATCTGCTTCTTGTTAAGCATCTCTTTCCTGTGGTGGCAAATCTGGCAATAGCAGCTCTATGAGATTAATTCTAGTAATATTAGCCCCTTGGAAACCAATGGTACTCTGGGGATCATCAAGCCGCAACTCAGTTTTGGTTACCTTCACATCAACCTTTCAATCATGTGACTTATGTCCACCCTCATCCTGTACATCATTTACTGGATGGCACACATAGTACAGGAATTCCTCAGTTAATGACTATTTGTTCAGCGACTGCTCATACTTATGAGGGCGTTGAATGAGCAGTAGATACAACAGGTCCTCAGCATTCCAGCCACCATAGCATCCCCATGGTCACATGACCACAATTTGTGACCTCCTTTGGCAGCTTCCTACAAGCAAAGTCAGTGGGGAGGTCAACAGGAAGTCGGAAGTCCTAGTCATGTGAGGTTCTTGCTTAATGACCTGTGTGGTCCTCTCTCAACAATGGCAACTGGGACTGCTGGGATTGCTGTCACTAAGTGGCGTGCTCACATGACGTCCCACTATGACTTTATTGTTTAGCAACAGCAATTCTCGTCCCAACTACCTTCATTAACCAAGTATTTGTGCTTCTCCATCTTCTTTGGTGGAGCAAAGGTGGGGGTGATGCTCCTTGACCTCTCAGCAGTATCAGTGACCATGGTATTTCTTCTGCATAGGCTGGAGGCACCACATGACGGTGGTTTGCCTCCTTCTTCAGTGATCACTCCCAACTTTGCTGATGGAGGGGAAGGAGGGATCATGCCGCTGACCACCCACTTGTGGGTGGGTGGGTGGGACTCAGAGCTTGACACTCTCCCTTCTCCTGTTTAACCTTTACATGAAACCACTGGTCGAAGCCATCCATCAATTTGGTATCATCAGTACAAGGTTGGGGCAGTTTTATATCTAGCCCATAGGCATATGCAGCAAAAGATGCTTGCTACTGCTAGTACGACTGCAGTTTGAATCAACTGATGGGTCTTCAAGGGCAGCCCCATGTAGAGTGAAGTTGTCAAGGTGTCAATCCAGTGTCTGGAAACTGTTCAGGTTTGATGGATGGAACAGACTTTGGGTCAATCCTGAATGGTTTGACAAGACTGAACGGCTGTGGCTGTTTGGCCCCCTGGGTCAGTGAGGTTTCATTGTTAGTCTTGGATGGGGACAATTTGCTATTGATGGGGGTCCATCCAGTGTGTTCCTTCCTTGACTGGGAGGCCCTTCAGATGGTCACTCATGCCCTGATCACCTTGTAATTGGACTACTATAATGCACTCTACCCCAGGCTGCCCTTGAAGACCAAACAGTTGATTCAAAATGCAGTAGCACCAGCAGTAGCAGGCATTTTTGGCTAGGTAAGCCCATGTGTCACTGATGCTATACAAGTTGTATTGGTTGACAGTTGGTTTCTGGGTGATGCTGACTGTCACCTACAAAGCTCTTTGTGTTATATAAGGCTCTTCAATGCATAGAACGTAGTTACACAAGGGACCACATATCTACAATTGTTTGTTGATGTGCTCCAGGTCCCCTCTTTGGTAAACTATCCAGAATTTTCTGGAATAGCCGGGCTATAAAACATTTAAATAATTGATAATAAATAATATTCAAGTGTCTCCCCCTTGGTTGGAGTTATTTCTTCTCAAATAACTCCAACCAACTGCCATGCCCATGCCTACTGTTTTAATGATAAATGTACCCACAAACTCTGCATGGCTTACTGGAATTTTAATTACAGGATATCAGAATGCTTGGAACAACATGGAAGGAGCACACTACATTTTGTCCAAAGCTTGGAACAAAGCTCTGGAATGCAAGGTGCTTCATTCCAAGCTCAGAATATTAACTTTTCCACTACAAGTTTATTTTAAATCTAAGAATACATTCAAAACCAGTTACACTTACTTCTTAACAGTAAACTGTGCACAATGTCAATCATTATATTTTCCAAAGAGCACCACTCACACACAGAGGATTTGCAAGAAAGAAAATTTATTTTATTTTACAAAAAAGGGATGGGGGAGAAGTGGGCTGTCATAGACAGCTCAATGAAGACCAAGCATACACGGTTACTACAGAAAGTAGGGTGGGAGAAAGAGGTTGCTAGCTAGCTCTAGCTTGGACAGGAGTATGCTGCAACATTTGGTCCAGCTTGCAATAAGACACATTTAGCTGGACAGATACAAGGCATGCCATATTTTGTATACACCCAGTTCTTGCTAAGAATTATGTTAATTTGCTCAATCACATTTGAATCAAAGGTTTGAGCAACAGCTTTAGCAAATCTTTTTTTAAGAGGCCAGTAAACAAACAACTTGAAGTCATTGGCTTCCACCTGTATACTGGTTTCATCCTATATTTTACAGGGATTTCAGATTTCATTCTGATCTTTACTTAAGAGACCAATCTGCCGCGGGCTTCATCTGTTCTAACCCAATTAGTCCTGCTGCTTTAATCTCATTACAGTACCCAAATCTCATACACTGGACTCCAGATGCCCAGCACAATTCAGACTCTCTGTTTGAATTATGGGTACAAAGATCTCTAGTGACTTAAACTATGTCAAGTCCCAATTCGCTTCCTCAAATGATTGATGAGCTTGTCATGAACAGCATCCCCATCACATTCCTGGAATCTGGGACTTTTACAGATTAATTGCCCATGAGAGGGTTCGCTCAAAGAGGAGCAGGCCAAGCCAGAGGGACACAGTCATGCGAGTAAAGGACAGTCAAGTTACAATAGTACAACAGAGAAATCCTGGCTGGCCATCAATATTATGCTTAGCTTTTGAATTATTTTTTTCCAAAGACATAAAGCACAAATGTACAATCTAAAACATTCAGGTGAAAGTCACTGTTCCCTCTACCAAGCATTTCCTCCATTAAAGCATCTAGTCCTAAAATCAGAAATAAAAATGTGCATGGCTTCATTAGGGACTGATCCTCTTCTTCCATAAAGGGCTTGCACCAACCTGTCAGTCTTAGACTAACTTTATTGTCACTTTGAATGTACACTAATCGGTATCCATTAAAATGAGATTTCCTTGCATACAGCTCTCAAAGGGTCAGCACTGCCTCAGAGCTAAGCACAGGCAGCGTGGACAAATCCCCCCCCCCAAGGGCTCCAGGCTGTTTATCAGGCTCAATTCATTACCTGGGATTGGTGGGCAACCTGTGTCTCCCGCTCGGAGCTCAGCTGGGCTGCCCAACCTGGGCCACTTGCAAGACGGGCGGACTGCAACTCCCAGGATCCCAAGCGACGCGGGCTGGGGAATCCTGGGAGTTTCGGTGCACACCCCTTAGAGACCCAGGTGGGGAAGCCCCCGCCTCGACCCCCGCCCGCCTGCCCTTCCCTCGCGGGAGCCTTCGGGGCCTCCCCTCCCTCCGGGCCCCACAGACGCGCCTCCCCCGCCCGGGAAGC
>QLTV01004096.1:586146-619360 GCA_003457575.1 Thermophis baileyi
TGTGACTAACTTTGGAGACTGCTGATTTAAAGCGACAGCGTTTGTTTTTCTTATTTGCCAAGCGATCTCCCGGCTGGAAAGTGAGTCCTGATTTTTTACTTCTAACACCTCTTTCTTTCTCCCTTCTCTTCTCTTCCCTTCCCTTCCCTTCCCCCCCTCCCTCCCTCCCCCCTCTCTTTCTTTCAGGGGAACCGGCAGGGGAAAAAGGCTTTAAAAAGTTTTTTAAAAAACCAGGAAGTGATGTCAGGGCGGGGGGGCGGAGCCTCGCACTGCCATCGCTACCGGTTCTCCGAACCAGCCGCTGCAACCGCTACCTACTCGCCCGAACCGGGAGGATTTCACCCCTGATTTAGTGCCTTGAGAAAGTGTTGGGCTTGCATGAATGCAGTTGGAATTTAAAATGTTAGTGTTGCCTTAGGGACCAAATCCCTCTAGAAAATTCAGCCTTGTCCAACTTCCTCTAAAAGCTGTGCTTACATTGATAATGTGACTTCCACCATTGAGTTTCCTCCAGGTTTACCTTAGCTAACTACATGGGCTGGATTCAGGGGTAAGAGATTGTGCGCCAGCCATAGATGGTTACGGTCAGTGTAACCGTTTCAAGGGTTGCCTATCTTATGAGTGGACCAGTGCAATCTCGGTGACTCAAGGAGGCTCTGATATTCCCAAAGTGACACCGTATCTTTTTATGCATGAACAGTAATCATACACACATACATACACACACACTCCCGCGTGAAGTTGGAGATGTCATTAGAACGTTTTGACGAAGTCTCATTCGTCATCTTCAGGCTGATTATCAGGCTTGTGTCTTTAGCCTCCTGCTTCTAGGAGCAATGTTTTAATATATATATATGCAATGTTTTAATGTATATATATAATAAATAGACCCCACAAAAAGGGCGCCAGGCTTTGAACCACCATGTCGGCAAAGGACAATCCTGAATAGGATTCGCACCCTGTTCTCTGTATAAATGGGGCAAAGCATCCTCCCCTCAGTGTGACTGCAGGGTCCCACATCCAACTCTAGATCACATTGTGACCGGCTGTGAGCTGAGGCCTTGTATCAGCCCAGCATCTGGCTTTTTAAAAAATATAAATGATGCTGCACTTTAATCGTTACATGGCCTAGAGACATTTATTTTTTATTGTGTTTTACTAATCTAGGTGAAATGTTTATATATTATATATATATATTTATATATATGCTATATTTTTCATTTATATAATATATATTTATATATTATATATATATTTATAAATAAAAATAAATGCTAGTCCATGTATGATATGCCATACGCTAAATAAATGAACAATAAATTGAAACTGGTGAATAGGGCTTGTCTGATGGACAGGTTTTCTTCTCCCAATATGTCTGGCTAATTGTAGTCCATTCCTATAGAATGCAGTAGAAGCTCCTGGTGTGGAAAGGAGCTTCTGCCTGACAACTGCGCCCTTCAGAAATACAGGTAGATCCTTGATCAGTAGAGTAGAATCCAAATACCAAAAGATTTGCACAAACAGAATGAGGGGAGAATTGCCGAGGGACAAAACTTATGGGGAAAGGGCCATCATCAAGGCTGTGTCAAATTGGCTCTTGACTTCCTTATCATCGTTACAGACATGGGAGGGGGAGGGTTTTGTAATTGGGTGTCTTTGGATAACACATTTACCCGTTAATTTAATCATGGTTTATTTAAACCAGTTTCCTAGGTTTACATAACACACTGAACCACAAACTAATCCCATGGGCCGGATTGGCACAAAATTGCATCACCTGCAATATCTTCCAGATGTTGGGTCTGTATCTCCAGCAGGAGGAAGTCATTCAGCAACAACCAGAGATTGTGCGTTGTTCATTCATGTAATATTAAAACATTGTTGGCTATTTTGCAATTCAGTGTTTTGTACAAATACAGCCACTGGCTGTTTTAAAGTAAAGCAGAGTAAAGGAAAATGATTCTTGGAGCCACTTCAAAAACTAAGGACCTAGAAAAATAGAAGGGATTGGAAGAACTTGAGGGATTTCATGTTGCTACTTCTTGGAAAGAAATCGAGCCCCTCGGCTCAGTTCCACTTGAGGCATTCGTTTCTGAAGCACAAGATTATCACTTTTCAGAAAAGCATAGGTTTATAATTAAAACTGAAATTAATGCTTAAATTATACAATCTCTTCCATACCTACATGCCTGCATGTAAAATTTGCCTGGATATCAAAGCAATCCTCTTGCAGATCTCCAACACACACGGTCTCCCTTTTATCTAGGTTCATCAACTCATTACGGATAGAACAACTATATATAAATCAAAAATGCCAGAAAGAGCAGTCAAGCAGAAGAGATTGGCCCATTTCCCTCGGTGGGATGGCTTTGCCAATTCCTGCAGCTTTGGATATTATGGAATAACAATGCAAGGAGGAAACTGCAGCCATTCAGCAATCGTGCTGCTTTAAAGGAATCAATAAAATAAATAAATAAAAGCCCTTAAAACTTTAATTTTCAAGACATGCCTCAAGTTCACAAAACAACACTGTGGCCTTCCTTAAACCTGTTACGACTTTTAGTGACTCAAATGAGCTTTATTAACACTCCCAATCTCTACAACCCCATTGGGCCAGCTGTTAATATGATACTACTGGACCTATAAGGAGGACTTGGAGAGCCTACAATACTTGTCTGAGGATTCAGAACAGAGGGAAAGGTATAAATTCCTTCCATTATAGTCCAAATACTTTGTTGGCACTCTAGGGAATTTGGGGAGGACTCCCCCTTATTCTGTGGGTGAACATCTTGATGCCTAACCTTGAGCAAGGCCGAGCAGAAAAGAAGGATACTGCAGGCAAGGCGTAGGAGACTCCTGGGCCAACATGAACCATTTCTCTGCAAGATGACAACTGGGGGGTCGTTCAGTTCTGATGAACAAACCTGGTATCTAAATACTTTCACAACCCGGGTACCTTTTCCCCTGTCTCTTCATAATGGAGTAACCTACAACAGTTACTGTAGGAGAATAAACATATGACTGGCTGATGGAATGAGAAAGCTTCAGTCTAGACTTTCATTATAGGAGTATTGAATATTTCTTGCCTCAAATAATAGCAATAGCAATAGCACTTAGACTTATATACCGCTTTACAGTGCTTTACAGCCCTCTCTAAGCGGTTCACAGAGTCAGCATATTGCCCCCAACAATCTGGGTCCTCATTTTACCCACCTCGGAAGGATGGAAGGCTGAGTCAACCTTGAGCCGGTGAGATTTGAACCGCCGAACTGCAGCTAGCAGTCAGCTGAAGTAGCCTGCAGTGCTGCACTCTAACCACTGCGCCACCTCGGTAATAACAGTAATAAAAAATACAATCACATTTAGCTTTGATTTTTTTTAAAAAAAATCTTACTTAAATTATTCCCCTATTTAGAACCCTTAATTCACTGAGGCGCACTTCAGAAGGGACCTTCTGTGGATGAACCTTCTCCTTCAACTGACACAAAGACAGGTGCTGCTTTTTGTCCCTGGATTCACAGACAGCTTGATCCTCCATCAGCTTGTCTGAAAGCCCCTTTCCATGGTAGAAAGTTGGGAGAAAAAAAATTCCAGTTTTGGCAAAAGGAGGACTGAGGAACAAATATATGGGCACGTCAGCAAAAGGGTTATGTATCTCATCTTCATAAACTGAGGTACATCACCGTCCAAACTAGGACAGCAGAACAGAGTTCTAACTTCTAGACTTCTGGGAGGAAAAAGCAATATGGGATTCCTATTTAAATATTTCCTGGTATGAGAGCTGCTGAGATAGTCAGACACCACAATCCGGCCACTCCCGTGATGGGTTCTTTCCCAATGTTAAAATAGCTGAATTGTACAACTCGAGGATCAGAGCAGCTACGGAGCCTCATGCTTCTGTAGTGATTTTTAACCCCCTTTAACAAGCAGAATTCCATTACTTGCCCAAAGCATGGGAAACTGTGGGGAAAGCTCCTCATTCCCTATTCATAACCTCTCTAAACAAAACCAGAATTTCAGTTTAGCTCCCTGGTCTCTCACCCATTAGCCAGAGTTGAAAGTTCTAGCCTTCTGAACATCTCGGTAAAAGTGGCAAAACTTATGCTGTATGATTGTATGGGACTGATAAGGACATTGTTTCTGTCCATATGAAACACAAAGAGAGATCCCTTCCTGTGTGAGGATTCTGGGCTTAATCCCTATTTCTGACTGCCAGGATGGATTCTTTTCCAGCATTACAATTGATGAATGATGCCTGTTCAGTCTTAAAACAAACTGTTGGAATTTCTGAAAAATATAAAATGCTCCCTCAATCACCATTGTACAAGTTATTAAAACATCTTATCAAAACATTTCTCTTTCCCAGCAAAAACAGGGTGGCAGTGAAAAAAATATTTTCCATAAGCAAAGTCTTTCCAAAGTCCCAACCAAGAAAGAGCAGAGAGGCCCAATCCTGCCCTCCCAATTCCCGCCAGCGGATCTGAGGACTGTTTAGCAGCTGGGAGGGGAGAGGCCGGCTTTGGCCCAACCGCGGAGAAACCCACCATTGGCTGAAGTCCTTACGCTGCTGCAGTCGGTTTGTTTACGAAAGGGGCAATTTTGCAAATTATCTTCTCTAGTCTTTACAATGCCTGAAGACCTCAGCAACTTCTCCACACGCCTCCCATCCTTTGTGGAAAAAGGAGAAGGCCTTAAGAGCTGGCCATCACTTCCTTCTCCTCCAGTCTCTGGCCTTTATTCTCTTCTAAGTGATTAGATGATGCATCTTCGGTAAAACTTTCCACCAAAAGAGAGTCAAAGGATAAAAGGCAAGGAAAAGATTTCTTTTTTTAAAAAATGTCCTGATTGTGCATGAAGCTCCTAATTTATTTACTTATTAAAAAGGAACGTTTAAATCTAGGTCTAAATTTGCAAGTAGTGGCCATGCGGGTGAACATCCTTGTGGCACTCCATTCGAATCCTTAACAGTGGCCATCGAAGGAAAATCCTTCTGCTCTTCCAAGGCGCCCAAGGAGAAAAGACTCCCAGAACTTCCCAAAGGTAACATGAATTCCACTGCAAAAATCCTCCCAGGAATTCCTTCGGGCCCATTCCTTCCCAAGACAGCTTCCTCTGTGGCTCTGCCCGGTTCTTTTCCTGATCTGGTGAAAAGAATCTTCCCCTGAAGACAATAAACTTCCTCCGGTGGCTTCTTGGTCAACAGAGGGAGGGAGGGAGGGAGGGAGGGCTTTCTCTCCTCCTGAAGGATAAGGAAAGGCTGGAAGGTCAGAGGGAGGGAAGGAGCTTTTGGCTTCTACACCTCAGTGGAGAAGAGGATACTCTGCCTCTTGCTGTCCGGGGTGGGAATCGTCTCCAGTTGCAGGAAATAGAGGAGAACCTGAACCTGGAACACAGACAAGAGAAGGGAGTGGAACAGATCAATTGGGGAGGGGGAGGGGCAACAGCAATGGTGGCCATGGCCAGGAGAGCTCGCCGGTTCTCCAACTCTGCAGGCGTTCAAAAGACTGGACAACCACTTGCAAGGATTGTTTAACTGACTTTCCTGTACATGTAGTCCTCTACTTACGACCACAATTGGGACCAGAATTTCTGTTGCTAAGCAAGGCAGTTAAGTGACTCACACCTGATTTTACAACTTTTTTTGCTGCAGTCATTAAGCAATCACCCTGCTTGTTAAAAACGAATCATGCAGAGGTGGGTTTCAGCAGGTTCTGACCAGTTCTGGAGAACCGGTAGCGGAAATTTTGAGTAGTTTGGAGAACCGGTAAATACCACCTCTGACTGGCCCCGCCCCCATCTATTCTCTGCCTCCCGAGTCCCAGCTGATCGGGAGGGAATGGAGATTTTACAGGATCTTTCCCCTGCCACGCCCACCAAGCCACGCCCACAGAACCCCACCACTGATGCAGAGGTTCAAAAATTTGAACCCCACCACTGACGCAGAGGTTCAGTGAATCCAAGGAGAGAAACAGCCTCAAACTGAGGAGGAATTAATTGCCTGGGAGGGAAAGCAATCGATCAATGGGACAGCTTGACTCTGGGAGTTGTGGATATTCCATCACTGGAGGCTTTCAAGAAGAGACTGGACAGGCATTTGTCCAGAATGGTATAGTGTCTCCTGCTTGAGCAGGGGGTTGGACTAGAAGACCTCCAAGATCCCTTCCAATTGTTACTCTGTTATTCTTTGCTTCTCTGAAGCTGGCTGGGCAAGTTGCAAAAAGAAGATCACACAACCCTGGGAAGCTACAGTCGTCGTAAATACATGCTGGATGCCTAGCACCTGAATAGCAACAGCAACAGCCCTTAGACTTATATCCCGCTTCCCAGTGCCTTACAGCCCTCTCTAAGCGGTTTACAGAGTCAGCCTCTTGCCCCCAACAACCTGGCTCCTCATTTGACCCACCTGGGAAGGAGGGAAGGCTGAGTCAACCTCGAGCATTTCTTTGCTCCCAGAACTTACTTTCTCTGGTTTCAATATTCTTTCCCCCACACCTTCTTTTTGGTCATTTACAGCAGAGTTCCTCAATGTTTCCGGCTTTGCGGACCGGCCAGAGTGGGTGGGAAGGTTTGCACAAGCAGCCGGCAAGTGTGCGCACATGCAGCTCCATTTCCACAAGTGGCGTGCACGCATACCTGCCATTCATGTGAATGGAGTGTGCGTGCATGAGCTCGTCTGCTGCTCGTGCGGGGGAGGATGTGCGTGTGCACATGCTCGCCAGCGGTTTCCACGGCCGAGTTGCAAACCCCTGACGGCCCACTAGTGGGCTGATTTACAGTACTTATCAGTTATTTCCCTCCCTAGTTGGTATCTTCTGAATTCTTCTGAGAAAGGAATGAAAGAAATGAAACCGATCAAATCTTTTGGGCTGCTTCGTTGGAAATTTAGGCCAGAAGGGTATCCATGTTCAAATCTTCTTTCATCAACCAGTTATTAGATGGGCTGTGGAAAAGCCGTTTTCTTTTCTCCTTTCCCTTTTCTGAGCTCCTTGTAAGTAGGGTGGGATATAAAATGGCTCTGCAACTGAGGTCTCCTGACAAGAAAGGTTAAGTTTCCCTGCTTCCCCAGTGGGTTATGGTAATCAGCTAGAAAGGGGTGATCTAAATCAGATGTGTCAAACACGTGGCCTGCGGGCCGGAACTGGCCCGCGATAGGCCCAGAGTTATCTGGTGGGGCCGTCCCAGAGACGGCGAGGGACCAGCCCGTACCACCCCGGCCCACCCTGGCCCCGCCCCCGGCAAACAAAATTCTGATGAGGC
The DNA here is from genome assembly GCA_003457575.1 of Thermophis baileyi. Lineage (NCBI taxonomy): Eukaryota > Metazoa > Chordata > Lepidosauria > Squamata > Dipsadidae > Thermophis > Thermophis baileyi. The sequence goes on from QLTV01004096.1 coordinate 593,404, forward strand.
TGCAATGGGATCAAGTTTGACACCCCAGATCTAAATCCTTTCCTCCCACTATGGGTTATGGGCTCTTCCCTCATTTTCCCTTTGATCTAAGTGGGTCCTAAGAGAAGTCTGGGCCCCTGTGAAACCCTGCGTTTTGTTGATCAGAGAACCCCAGTAGACATTAAGGATCAAAGCTTCCTCAGGCCAGTGTTTCTCAATCACGGCAACTTGAAGATGCGTGGACTTCAATTCCACCTGCTGCCTGGGGGAATTCTGGGAGTTGGAGTCCACACCTCTTCAAGCTGTCAAGGTTGAGAAACATTGACTTAGACTCCCCATTTGCTTTTACCTGGGACATGACTTCGAGTGACCAGCTGTCAGTCATGGCCATGGGTTGCATTGGATTGCCAGGAATTTTGCTGTCTTTTTCTGACGGTCTGAGTAATGTTGGTCCAAAAACGGTGGCCAGGTTGTGAAGCGACATCTTGTTGATGTTCTCCTTTTCAGCAACTCTGAAACAATAGATAGGAGTGGAAAAGAAAGTGATGATCCAACACAGTGGTATTCAAACTGGGGGTACTGACTCCCAAGGGGGCATATCCTGGGGGCAATGGAGCAATTTGTAATGACTTGTTTGTGAATCATGGTTCAGTTTTGGACACCGATATAAAATTAGAAAGTCTGGTTGTTTGTGAGGATGAAAATATGATTCACAATTGGGAAAAGGGATAATTAGGCGAGGCAGTTTAAAAGAAACACTATCCTAACTTATACATCTTGTCAGGTCAGGACCAAATGGAAAACAGTGTTCTTTAACAGGCAGATTTGACCTCACATGTTCTGTTACTGATCCAAATATGTCCAAAATGCCATGCAAATCCCCACTTTGAAAAGAAACAATCCAGAGTGGATTTTAAAAAAAATCCTGTGGCAAAAGAAGAAATAACCCTTTCTGTTTTCTCTTTCTGTACAATAATTTTTATTGCCTCTTCTTGTAAACTACCAAAAATAGGCTGTTGGTTTGAGCTCCAAGCTTGGCTATTTGGTTGCAAACGTTTCGTCACCATTCGAGGAGACATCGTCAGTGCGTTTTGAGTTGTGCTCGTCTGTCAGAACACAGGTCTTTAAATACCTTTTAGTGAGATGCAAAGTAGTCTGAATGTTGTTTGTTCGGATATTTCTATATTTTCAAACCAACAGCCTAACTACCAACCCGAGCTACTAATATTCAAACACAGTTCAACTACCAGAAATCACAAAAATTCATTGGCATTAAAATGTCCAATGAATAAAAGCTACTCCGCATTCAGGATGGTGATACATCACAGAAATCTTCATCGATCTGTGTTGCCCACCCTCTGGACCCACCTGCTCAGGTAGGCATGGAACCAAAGAATCATCCTGCCCCCAGTTGCCAACCTTCGCAGCAGCTCAGAAGGAGACTATGGTCACATGTCATTGAAAGATCCAAGATGCAGAGGGCTGCGCCAGCTCCATCCAAAGCCTGCCACAGGACAGTCCCCAGGGGAGCCTCTGCCCCATGCCAGGGTCTGAACTACCAGGAGCCCAGAGAATCCATAACCTCCTGCTACTGTCAGCCTCCCCAAAGGGAAGGTTAGAGCTCTCCTTGCCCCCCTCAGCAAGAGGGGTGGATTGGGGGAAGGAAGGCTGCTCTGCCAAGGCTGCCCTGCCCGCCGGCATGGTCTCAGCCCTTATTTTCTTCTGGGCTCTTGGATCCCCCATGGCTGCCAAGGGAAACCCTAAGCTTTTCCTTGGAAGGAAAGGCCAGAGACTGAAGGGGGGAACTCTTTCAGGCTTTTGCAGACTGAGATGAAGGACCAAAATCACAGAGGTTATCAAATTAGTGTTATTATTTTTTTTTAAAAAAGGGGGGGAGTTGGATGAGCAGCCCTGAAGCGCCTCCAGTACTTCTGCCAGGGTGCTTGAGAGAAAGCCTTCAGCGCCTGCTGCTCTTCTCCTGCAGGGCCAGGCAGGGCTCGGGAGGGAAGAGGCTCCGGCCCAGAGGCCCTGCACGCCATGCAAGGACCACTGTGCAACTTCTTTTTACAATCGGTCACGTTGACTGATGTTCTGGAACGTCCCTGACAATGATGGCTGGGAAGGCTGGAGAAAAGGAGCTTCGGCCTCACCTTTTCAAATGATCCAGGAGGAAAAGGAAGGTGACCAGGTTGGGCTCCGGAAGCGAAAGCAGCAAATTCAGCATACAGCTTTCTTTTGCAACTGGATCAGAGAGCACTAGCAGCAGAGGAGGAAAAAAGATGGACAAGATTTACAAGTGCAGATACAGCTAATAATGCTCACCCTGCCTCCCCTGAGTAGTGAGCTAAGGTAAAATACGAGAGTTAAGGAGGCATCACTCTTTCATTTCAGCGTGGGACATTCAGAAAAGGGTGCTACTGAAGGGAGCCTCTGCCAGTGTGAGGCCAGGCCGAAGCCACCAAGCCTAAAAGTGGTGGAGGCAGGTCAGCAAGGTGGAGAAAAGCCAGGAAAAGCTCCCTCAGGGAAAGGAACCAAGCTGTGAAGGGAACAAAAGGACAAAGTTGGGCCTGAGCACATGGCAAGACCCTCCCCACCAAAAAAAAAAAGAAAGAAAGCAAGGATGTTCAGGGATCAAAGGGGTCCCTGAAGCCTCCCCAGCCTTTCTGAGTCGTTTTTGGATCCCAGACACTAATCCCTCTGGCTAGTGCCTGGCAGCCTAGTTGTGGACATTGGGTAAGTGGGGAAGAGAGAAAGAGTGCGTGTGTGAGAGCAAACAGATATACTTTATAATCAGCTGTTATTTTAAATTCACTGGGTTTCCGTGTATTCTAAAGAATACATGCCTCACTGTTCAATGTTCAGTTGTTAAGTCACAATACTAACAGATTAACAGAGTTGGAAGGGACCTTGCAGGTCATCTAGTCCAACCCCCTGCCCAAGCAGGAGACCCTACATCTGCCTCTACCTAGGATCAAACTCACAACCTCCTGATTGTGAGGCAAGAGCTCCACCTCTAGGCCACAGCAGTGCTAGTGATTTCAGTGTGGCAGTTTTCCAGGGCTGTGAGTGTGTGACCATAAGCTGAACCTGAAAGCAGGAACACCAGCCTCTTCCCACGGCTAGCTGACCATGAAGCAGCAGCAGCCCAGTTCTTCCTCCTTGGACCCGCATAACGCCCCTACGTACCAATGCCTTCAGCAAAGTTGGGGTAGAGTTCATCTGTGAAGAGAGGCTCTGGCAGCTCCCTAAAGTAGAGCTTGAGTGTTCCCGCAATTGCGTTCACGTCCATCTCGCTCATCATGATCGAGACGTCTTTGTTATCTGCAAGAAGGAAAGAAAGTCCCTTGCTTAGGCAGGGTTATTACATGTTCCAGCTCACAAAACTGTTCTCTGACATCAGTCATAACTGAAGGAATTTTCCAAATCTGTGAGAAATATATTCTGTGGATTTACATCCCCTTCTCTCTTTTGTGCAACTGTGAAGAACTAATCAACTCCTCCATGATTAAGAAACGGTGATTGCCAGAGATGATGATTGCTTCCAAATCATAATCTATTTCATCCAGTGGCTTCCACATCTGGTTTAATGGCAATGCCTAATGTGGGGTAACTTGACATGATGACAAAGAATAAATTGAGTAGCAGCCCCATTGGATGGATTGTGCATCCTAGCAGAAGTAACAAGGACTACCAGTATGGAAAATATCTCAAGTTATGACATCGCCCAAAAACTGGCCGAGAACAACGTGTGATGGACAGCTGGGCCTTCTGGTCACATTTTCGTGACTGACCGTAGCAACGGGCTGCGCTAGAGAAACCACTGAACGGATTTCCTCTTAGTAGAATAGGAAACGTCCCAAGTAAATACTCACTAATATCAAAAGCAGCTTTCAAAGCCTGGATATCTGTGGCAACTCCAGAGACCCGGTAAATGCCCACCTCTTCCATGCCCCGACGTTCAATCTCCTCCACACACTGGCGCACAATATAAGGCACCTTGGACCGCTCTCTCCTAAAGACGGATCAAGTGGTTAGAGAAAGCAGGGGCTGCTTGGGGTGACAGCCTTTTGTTCCACAGGACAGGAGCCATCAGCTCGGCCAAGTGGTCACCCTACAGACCAGAAGGACTTCTTAATACTGTGCTATGGTGGGAAGAATTCTGCCAAAAGGGAAATCATTTTCTTCATCCCATTAGCAAGCCTGGGCAGAGGAGAAGCCTGCTCTTTTCTGGCCCAGCATAATCAATAACAGCAAAATAATTTAGTACATTTGGTGTAGAAGGTCAGGAATCATATTAATTCAGCAACTTTAATACTGTGACTGTTTGGACAGTAAAGAAAAATACAGATAAACCATCACTTGGTTTATTCGAAATACTGAATATAAATTTTCTGGAAAGTTTACACCAGGACACCTTTTATGGATCACAGACAGTTCTCCCATCTTCCCTTTCTGGCCATATAGTGGCAGAAATTTGTGCCACTAAAGACTTGATAGTGAACAAAACTTCTTGAGGCCAGAAGTCCAAATTACTTACACAAGTTATTTAACTCTTTAGCATGCTTTTATTAAATGGAGGGGGGGGGAGAGAACCTTAAATATCCATTATTGTAGTAATACTTTCTCAATATTGCTACCACAATGTTTAAGAAGAGAACGGGCATCCTCAGTTAGCCTGAGGGATTCAGCAGGGATACCGAGGATCCCAGTCCAAGAGTGATTGGGGCAGGACTCTCTTCTAGGGAGGTTGGAAGACTTTTGAGGGGGGAAATGAGGCCCCAAGGCCTGTAAGACCTAAGATGCCCATTTCCCCCTATAAACCTCTCAAAACCTAAAAGCATGCAAGAAGGTAGTTTGGCCCCACTCCCTCCAGAGGCCATGAAATGGAAGCTGGTGGGCCCCATGTCCCCTCAGCCCACCCTCTTTGCCCCTCTGCTTTAAGAGTAGCAGAAGCAGAAAGTCCTCCTCCTGCTAAGGACAGCAGGACTTCAAGGCAGCGGATCTAGTGGGCTGAGGGACTGAGGCCGACTGAAAGTGCCAAAGCTGAAGAAATGGGATCGTTTCCCTGCACAACACTTCCTCACCAAAAGCTGGTGTGTTGGTGTCCTCCCAAAAGGGTATAGGAGATAAAACTATGAGGCGACAGGAACTGAGATCTGACCATGCTCTTTTAAGGGGGTCAAAGTCCTTCAGATATTTGGTGGAAAATGGTGAACCACAATTGTCAGGTCTGTGGGCCTTAATTCTTAGGACCAGGAACAGGAAGGCATAAAAGGAATTTCCCTCTCTCTCAGCCCAACTTACTGATCATAACTTAAAAATATCCCCACAGCAAGGGAGGGAGGGAGGGAGGAAGGGAGGAACTTACTTGGTGACAACCCCAATCTTTACTCCAAATACTCCCGTTTGTTTTCGAGATGGCATCCTCTTTAGACTGAACTCTCTGCTTGTGAACTTCACGGAGAGCTTCACTTCCACCTTGGAAAGAGAGAAACTCTCAGTTCCTTGTTCCAGGTTATGGTGGACTCCCCCAGGGCTGCAGAGGGTAGGCAGCATAAGGGAGCCTTGGGGAGAGGCCCCCACGCCCGGGCCACGGAGGGCCACTCTGGCATTCTTCACCCACTAAGTCCAAAAGGAATAGAAACAGCAAAGCTACAAAAGAAGGAAGCATCTAAGAAAGAAAACCTAACTTATCAATTGATAAGGCTTGTTTGCATAGTACATAGCAATATTTCATAAAAGGTCAGTTTTCCATTTGCCCTGCATAAATAGCCCTTTTGATGAGGCTTTAGCTCTGACTGGTCCATGCTTTGCTCGTTTTACTTTAGTACGCTTTTCCAGGTATTGTTTCTTTGGGCATAAGCTGCTATCCAAATACGAGACCAATTCCTTGTGCAGGAGTTAGAATGGGATTGACTGAGTGAAGATGACTCCCTATTAGTCATCATTAATGTAAGTGTAAGGAATTAGATGGCTCATTGCTTCTTTTCAGCAAAGATAATAGACTTAATTCTGATAAGAAGCATCGTAACATGTGTGTGCAAACCTGATCGCATGACCAGGGAGAGCTGGAAATGAGGAATCTGCACCACAGAAGCTGCGGAGTCTGTAGACCTAATCCCAAAGGTGCTTTTTTCCAAAAGGCAACTGGACTTCCTTGGTTTTTTCCCTTTGAAAACGTTTCACTTCTCATCCAAGAAGCTTCTTCAGTTCTTCTTCAGAACTGAAGAAGCTTCTTGGATGGGAAATGAAACGTTTTCAAAGGGAAAAAAACCCCAAGGAAGTCCCATTGCCTTTTGGAAAAAAGCACCTTTGGGACAACCATGAGAATCTCCACAAACCTGTAGCCTCCTTACCCCATTCATGAAGATGACCGTGCGTTGCCAGTCTTTGTCTTGCAAGGTTTGGGGATCCAGCTGAAAAACACATTGAGCCAGAATTAAAAAAAAACCACACAAGGGGCCAAATCAAGAGACTTTGCCATTATTTTACCTGTCAAATCAAGACCACCAGAAAAAGAATCCTACCCAGTTTTCTTGTAAGACAGAAAGTTCATAGTCCTGCACAGCAGAAAATAAATCAGAAAACTCTTGTTTTTATGCTTTGGGTTATTGCTCATTTCCACCCCGTGAAAAGGCTAAGATGTTTTAGATGCGTGTAGATTTATTGTGACCACCAAACCCTGGTCCATCTTCTTTTCTCCTGGTTTTGCCAGCGGAGTCTCCCTTGCCTGAGACTGGATTGTGATATGTGATCGGAGGCAATGACAGCTCTCGAGGGACCCTGGGACAGTCGGGTGGGATGGGATCGTATCAGCCTTCCAAGGTAGACCAGACAGGAAACCCAACCAGATCAGCCAAGTCTACTTGATTGTGAGGCTGCCTTAACAGACTCTTTCTCTCTGAAGTACAAAAGAAATGAGGGAGGGTCCCTTCTGAGACTCTTGCCCTCCTCCCCACTACCCAGCTGCAGGTGGTGCAGTCTCTCGTCTGACCATTCCCCGGGCAGCATCTCTCTCCCCACCACAAGGTCTTTCCCACACGCCACTACCATTAGTGGGACCTCAATGGGTGCTCAGCAGTAGGCTTGGATGAACTGGACCTGCTTTTCCGAGAGTCCAGATGCCACAAGAGTTAAGTGGCTGGGCACCTTTCTCTGCTGCAGGTGTTTCCTTCTGCAATTTTGCAGACCTCCCACTTGAAGCCCCAATGCACAAAATTGCCAGAGGTCTCCCCCCCCCACTCCCCTTTGCATCCCATTCCAGACATTTGGCAGTGCCCAAAACAATAGGCGGATGCAATCTCCAAGGATTCCTTTGCAGAGAGAAGCAGCTCAGGGTAGAGCAGCAGCGGCTGAATGAGAGGTAGCTAAAGAGGGCAGTTTTCCAGGCACAATCAGGGGGAAAGGTTCGGTGCAGAGAACTAAAAACTGTGCTCCGGTTATTCTCACAATGCATCAAATGCTAAATAAAGCAATGCGCAAATGCTGAATTTGCAAACCCTACTACAGTCAACAATCGTTCAAAAGCCACCCTGCCTGAGAGGGAGACCTGCATTCCTCTCTCTACGTACCCCAACGTATGGAAGAAAATGGACAAGTGAGGTTTTGGGGAAGTTCTGGAAGGCAGGCCATTTAAGAGTGTCCCCAAAGCCTCCCTGCCAAAGCGCACGCTTTCAACCTGAGGCAGTGAATATGAAATAAACCAGGGGTCCCCAAACTTGGCAACTTTAAGACTTGTGGACTTCAACTCCCAGAATTCTCCAGCCAGCTGGGAGTTGAAGTCCACAAGTCTTAAAGTTGCCAAGTTTGAAGACCTCTGAAAGAAACAATGGCGACATAAGCCAAAAGAGTAAAAAGAGTCCTTGACTTATGGCTTGTTGCTTGGTGACTCTTTGAAGTTAGGCTGGACCCCAAAAACAGTACTTGCGGTCCAGATTTGAAGTTATGACAGCCTCCCTCCCTCCCATGGACATGTAATCACATTCGGGGTGCTGGATTTATGGCCATCTGCAGTGCTCTGTGGTCATCGGACTGTGATTTATGAGGCTTTTCGCTCAAAACTGGAATTTGTTTCTGGTTTCTGGCAAAAAACGCCCATCTGCTTAATAACTGTGGCATTCACATAAGGACTGCAGATTCACTTAACAACCATGGTGATCTGTTTAATGGCAACTGTCAAGAAGTGTAAAATCCGGTTAGTCATGCGATGACCCACTTAACAACAGCCACAATGTACCTCTGTACTTCTGGGCTCAATTATGGTCATAAGTCAAGGACTACCTGTATATGCAATTTCATTTCAGGTTAAGTGGAAATTAGAACAGAACAGAACAGAACAGAGCTGGAAGGGACCTTGGAGGTCTTCTAGTCCAGCCCCCTGCTCAAGCAGGAGAACCTATACCATCTCAAACAAGTGACTGTCCAGTGTCTCTTCTTAAAAAACCTCCAGTGATGAAGCACCCACAATTTCTGGTGGCAAGCTGTTCCACTGGTTAATTGTCCTCACTGTTAGGAAGTTTCTCCTTAATTCCAGGTTGTTTCTCTCTTTGATTAATTAAATGCGCCCATTCCTCATTGGCGTGCAGCTCCAAGGCTACCGCCCCCCCCGCCCACGGCAGCCCCCCCCCCCACCTGGATTTGGCCTTTGCCCATAATGCGGTCGGTGGTCTCGCCGTCTTCTTTGGTGAGCTTGTTCTTGTGGTAGCACTTCTCGTAGCACAGGATCCGCAGCGTCTGGGAGCCCTCCAGTTCTATCTCAAACTCCTATGGGGAAGAAGAGAAGAGCTATGGGGCAATGGGGCTCGGGCTGGTCTTTCCTTTCACTGACGGAAAGGCATTGCGCCTGCATTTCAGCCCCCACAAGCTCTCATTTCTACAATGACCCTCGGGACCACAAACTCTATAGCTTTGGACAGGAGACAACAGCCAAGGAGTCTCCTTCAAAGCATTTGGGAGGTCTTCACACTGCGCCGGTCTCAAATAGGGATATTCTGCCAATTCTTTGCGGCTTTCATTCCAAGATTCACTGCTGCATCCAAAGTCCTTCAAACACCCTCAGCACAGCTCCTTCCTCACCAGGAGCCCCAGGGACCCTGCGACCGAGTGTGCTACGTCTCCCAACCAGCCAACACAGCTCACAAGCAGCCCCTTTTCTGGGCAAGGGGCGGAAGTCAGTTACTCACTTTTAGGGCTGGCTACAAAATGCAATTTCCTTAAATCACGATAAAAATGGTTTGAGAAAAATAAAATTATAATGCAAACTTAGAAAAGAACCATTTTGATAGGAGCACGATATACAAATGAAGACAGACATGGATAAAATAAAGATTTTTTAGACGATATATCACCCAATTGTTTTATTCACTTATTTAATTCATACTTACTACCAGCTTATTTATTGTCCTGAAATTGTCCATCCCCCACAACTCAATACTGGGTTGGATCTAATGCAATACTAGATCCCTTTATTTTAAAGAGTAATTGATCTGTAAACCAGCCTTCCCGGTTTTCCTTACAAAACCAAAATTTTGTGCCTTAGCGTACAAATGGCTCTTATTCTGCAGTGCTCCCCATTTGGAGGAAGGCTGCTGCCCCCCCTTCCCTCCATCCAAGGGAGGATTTCTTAGGTCCATCTGAACCCTAAAAGCCCCCCCCCTCCAGCCAGGGCACAAGGCAAGAAGGAGGTGCCTGAAAGCTCAGCCACTTAGGTGTACAGACCTCCACTCCCCAGCACTGCTCTCACCTACCTCATTCCAGTTGGGCTCTGCGGTGTCTCTGTAAACTCTCGTTTTGGCCTTGTTCACGAAGTACCCGAAGGAATCCACTTCGAGGGTGCAGTACAAGCCTGTTGAAGAGACAAAAGCCACAGCTCCGGTAAGGGTCCCCTGGGGCTGCAGGGGGTCTCTGCCTACCCAACAGGGCACACTGGGCAGCCCTCGGATCAGGAGGGCACGTCGCTCCTCGGCCACGTTCCGTGGGCATTCTGGCACTGAGCCCCCCCTGCTGGGACTGTAAGCCAGGCCTTTAATTCAGGCCCGATTTTAAGCACCGAGGAGGGCTCTCCGTCCCATTTGCACACCTGCCGGGCATCTACACTCACTGGAGCTCTGCTTGAAGCCAGTGGCAGAATGGACAATCACGTTCAGGAATCCGTAGAGGCCGGAAGGTTCGTCATCTGTGTCAGAAAGAAACAAGGGGATGATCGGGGCAGCTCCATGGGGCTCCCCAGAGCAAGGCAAAAATTCTACATTAGGGAGGGAGAAGGAGATTTACACATTCGGAGCACCCAGGTTTGGTAACCGTTATGTTGTTGCTTGAGAAACCCAGGAAGCATCAATTTAATTCTATAAATTTTAGCGTTCCAATTGTTCTAAACAAATCTTTTGAAATCCCTTCCCAAATCCACTGATCAGGTTACAGGTAGTCCTAAACTTCCATTCGCAATTGGGATCGGAACCACCGCCACTAAGCGAGGTGGCCACTAAGCGTATCAAATCCAATTTCATGACTTTTTTTTGCTGGCCATTAAGCGAATCACCATGCATGTTAAGTGAATCACGTGGTCGCTAAGTGAATCCAGCTTTCCCCATTGACTTTGCTTGTTGGAAGTCAATTGGCAAGACCACAAACGGCAGTCATGTCCACGGTCACAAATACATGCCGGTTGCCAAGTGTCTGAATTTTGATCGTGTGACTGCAGGGATGTTACAGAGCTCTTAAATGTGAGGACTGGCTGTAAGTCACTTTTTCAGTGCTGTCGTAAGTTCAAACAGTCCCTAAACAAATGGTCGTAAGTGGAGGACTACCTGTAGTACAAAAGCTGTTTATCATCAGACAGCGCCAAACTCTTTGCAGGGACTGCAGGGAGGGGCCTTCCCCACAGAACGGGAGGAGGGCCCCATCCCTAAGGCCCGACCCCCCCTCCTTCCTCCCAGCCCCCCTCCTTGGGGAGGAGGGCAGCCCACTCAGTCCAGGAGCCCCCCTGACTTCATGCTCCAAAGGTCACAGCAGGGGCTGGGCAGATGGAGCCTGGCTCCCTTCGGCAGTGGGCGAAGCAGGCAGGAGATTAGTGCAAGGCAGGGGTGGTCCTTCTCACACACTCACCTTCTTTGTTAATTGTGAGGGGAATGTGATGCACCGTCTGAAGCTTCACACAAGAATTTGTCAGCATCTGGAGTTCCACCGATGTCAGCGAAAAGCTTTTGAAGCCTGCAGTCGAGAGGAGATTGACATGCTTGGGGGACAGAGACTCCTTTGCTTGGAAGGGGGAAAGGACCATCCTGGGATTTGGGAATTCCTGCCGGGAAGACCTGGGACACCCCCCACCTTTCCATCTTTGTGGACAATGCGAAGCCTTCGGCCCAGGGGACAAGGCACCTTCTCTCGCAGCAAGAAGCCTGGCCTACCCCAGGACCCATTTAGCAAAGAGGCCAGCGTGGTGGGGGGATATGGAGCCAGATGCCCACCCTTGAGGCTCGGTGGAAGGAGAAGCGCTAGAAGAGACTTCTGCAGCCAGCAGGGACCACGTGCAAGTCAAGCCCCGCATCCACCTTCGCCCTTCCCCAGCCCATGCAAGGAACTGGGCTGTGATGCACCTCCCTGGGCAGAAAGACCGGCCTTGGCACACCCCAAGTGCCACCTGGCCAATCCACAGGGAGAGGATCCCTGGCAGCTAAACAGTGCCGGCTGGCGGGCCTGCGGGGGAGGGCCTTCTCTGTGGCTGCTCCGGCCCTCTGGAACCAGTTACCTCCTGAGATCCGGACCACCCCCACCCTGCTGGCCTTCCAGAAAGCGGTGAAGACCTGGCTCTTCCGGCAGGCTTGGGGCCGTTGATCTCACCGTTGTAATTGGCGAGATCCGGCCATGAAACGGTGTGTATGAGTTTTTAACTGTTTTTAAATGTTTTTATTATGTTTTCTTTTAATGGTTTTTTATATTGTTGTGAGCCGCCCAGAGTCCCTTGGGAGTTGGGCGGCATAGACATATAATAAATAATAATAATAATAATAATCCCGTCGGGGCACGTACATTTCTTCTGCTGCTCTCGGACGATCTCTCGCCACTCGGCCCGTTCGTAGTCCGAGGAGATGAGGAAGGTGTAGCTCTAAGGGAGAAGCAGCAGGTTGCAACACAAAGAAACCACAATCCCAAAGTTGTATGGTTTTATCCAGCAATGCTGTTTGTCCAAAATCTACTCTAGAAGTTTCCTGTCTGATAACTCAGCCTATGCTGCTTCGACTTTACTGAAAGAATTAAAATATGATGTATAACGCATGGATCCCAAGGTGTGTAAACATTTCTATTACATAATCCACTATGCAAAACTACACCACAAACAACAATGAAGAGTATGAAATAATAGCTACAAAGTATACATAGTGAGAAAGAGAGAAGCAAGAGGGTTTTTTGGGGACTCTGTTTCATATAATTTTGGGCAAATTCTCCACCCAGATGTTTTGCAATGGACTCATCAGCATATTTAATATCCTTCCAGGGAATCAGGGAATATAGGCAGTCTTTGCCTTACGTGAGCCACGGTGGCGCAGTGGTTAGAGTGCAGTACTTGCAAGCTACTTCTGCTGACTGCCAGCTGCCTGCAATTTGGCAGTTCGAATCTCACCAGGCTCAAGGTTGACTCAGCCTTCCCTCCTTCCGAGGCCAGTAAAATGAGGACCCAGATTGTTGTTGGGGGCAAGAGGCTGACTCTGTAAACCGCTTAGAGAGGGCTGTAAAGCACTGTGAAGCGGTATATAAGTCTAAGGGCTATTGCTATTGCTACAGCCAGTCGGGCCCGGAGATTCTGCTGCTAATCAGGACCTGTTTTGTTAGGTCCTGCAGGACCTTCACTGCAGTTGCTCAGTGAGTCGTGTGGTTAAGAAAATCCAGCTTCCCCCATTGACTTTGCTGAGATGCGGCTGGGAAGGTCGCACAGGCCTGTCACATGACCTGGGGTGCCACAACCATCGCAAAATCTGTGCCAGTTGCCAAAAGCCTGAATTCTGGTCACATGACAGTGGGAATACTACAGCAGTTATAATAAGGGTGAGGACTGGCCGTAAGTCACTGTTTTCAGTGCCATGGTAATTTCCGAATGGTTGCTAAACCAATTTCGTGTAAGTCAAGGACTACCTCTGTATAAACTAAAAAGAACTGTAAAGAGAAAAGAGAGCACGTAAGGCAGGCGGATCTCTTGACCAGCAGCCACAAGGACTTGACTATCAAGTCCCCCTTCCTCTGAGGACGCCCAGGCTGAGAAGTCTGGTGCTGTGGCACACAAGCCAGCTCCATGACCCTGCTCCAGAGTGGCATCTCCTCCTGGCTGTAGGACCTCAAGGCTGGAGACCTTCAGCCACTCTGGCCGGGCAGACTGGACATGGGATGGAGTAGAGGCTCCACAGAAGGCTAGAACCGTGTGGGAACAACGTAGGTGCCAATCTCTCCTGTCTGCTGACATGATTCCCAAAGCCCAGGACTAGGTTTGACTGCTGCAAGCACCTCTCCTTTCAAAGCCCTGAGGGGGACTGGCTGGAAGTTAAGAGTGCCACATCTGCTTCCCCCCCCCCCACCGGGTGCCCCTGCCAAAGATGACTGACTGGGGCTCTGATGCATTACAGCCCAGCCGAAGCAAGCAAAATGTCTCAGGGAACTCCATGCCAGGGACTGTTGAAATGTAAAACCCTCCTGAGGTGCCCAATTCCGGGACGACTGGTCAGAAGAACAGCTTCCGCGTCATGTTGAAGGCAGCCTTTCCTGTGCCTGGATCTTGAGCAGGCCGAGGCAGAGAAGGTCACCAACCCCAAAGCTGCAGAACCAGGCGGTGGTGATGGCCCTTCAAAAGAGAGCCCAGAGACAAGCCACATCCTTTGCCCCTGAGCTCGGAAAGGGCTCCCCACGCTTCCGCAAATAACTCTTTGTCTTGGGAAATGGGCACGTATGATGGGCCACCCAGGTCCAAGCGGAAGGTTCTGAGAGAAACCCAGGAAGAGAGAGCTTTGCACACCACTAGCTTAGAAATCCAGAAGACACTCACTTTGCCATTGCGATTGTGCACTCGGAAGGCCATATTAGGAGACATCAGGAGAAGCAGGGATTCCTGTTCAGACAGCTTCTTCTTCAACCTCTCCAAGTTCTTGCTTCCCTTGTTAGCTTTCTGAGGAGGAGAGAAGCCCAGACAGAGGTTGTGTTCTCCTCTGTTCACAACTCGAAGGTTGTGGGGGACCCAGCCTCTCGCTTCCTCAAACGACACGGGGTCTGAGCGGGGTCTGTTTCCACACAACCCATCAGGCCTTCTTAGGCCGAGTTCTCCTTCTCCTTCAGCTGGAAACAGCGGCAGTCGGGGCTCTGATATCCTAGTGCCTGGAGTCCAGAGGAGGAGGAAGGAGGAGGACTTTTTCCTGCCTCCATGGTCATACCGATAAGCACAAAGAAAACGACAGGAGTCTGTCACACTCCTGGCCACTAAAAAGTTGAGGGTTTCCACAGCACCCAATGTGCTCAGCATTCCTAGTTGCATATTTTAAGCCACCTGGCCTTGGTGTGCAGGGCTCCCATTAGGCTAACCCTCCTCAGAATAAAGCAGTTGTGCAGCTGCCTGGTTTGCTTTAAGGGTGGTTAGCTAACCAACTCACTCTAGGCATTCACAATGAAGGGACCACAGTCCCTAAGCAAATCAGTATTTCTTAATCTAAGTGTGTCAGTCTGTCCAGTGGTAAAGAGTTGATAGCCTGCCACCCCAAAGCGCTCCACATCCCTCCTTCTACCTTTTCACGTTGGATGTCGCTCTTGAGTTGGGAGATCTTGATCTTCATGGCATCCAGCTCCTCGTCTGGCACAAGAGTGATGTTTGGCATCGTCTCCGAGTCATCCACCATCTGGAAGCTGAGATCTGAGAGGGGGATGTACCACTTACAGTCATACTGCTGGCTCTTCCTGCAAAGGGGAGAAGGACGAAGGTGAGCGACTCATCCCTGACCTCATCCGTCCCCAGAGCCCCCAGCAAGAGGAGGTGAAGCCAACCGCAGGCATTTGCTTTGGGGAGCTGCTTGGGGGGGGGGGCTCTCTCTTGCACACATCTCGAACTGCTCCCTTTTCTCCTTCACTACCTTGATACCCCTGAGCCTGGCTTTGGGGAACCCATCACTTAAACTCACCCCCCCCCAAAAGCTGGAAAACAGATAAAAATGTGCTAGATTTGGTTGCAAAGAAGCATCTCATGGACAGTTGCAGGGATTTTTTTTTGGGATACCTCATAGAAGCATCATTTTCCAACGATGCAAACTTTCTTTGCAATTTCTGCCTCAAAAACATCACATAAACTTCAAAGCTGGAGGGCCAGAAGTGCAGAACATCTGGGGGTTGGCAAGGGCATGGGCTCTGAAGTGGAGTTCCCCACTCCTCACTTAGAAAGAACTACCCCCAGCGTAGTTCAGAAGTGCTCTTTTTGCCACTGGGCATCCGTCCCCAAGGAGGTTCTCTCAGGGCTTCCTTCCTTCCATCCAATCACGGGTCCCCCCCACATAACTGCTCCCAGGTGGGGCTCACCCTCCAATCTGCTTCTTAAGCTTGGCGCAGAGGAACAGATCCGTGAAGAGAAAGACGTGACGCAGCTTCCGAGATCCCTCCACCAGCTCCACCATGAAGCTGTCCTTCAGGAGTTGTCGATGCTGTCAAGAAGAGGAGCCAGGCCAGTTAGCTAGAAAAGAAGGGGTACAAACAGGCCACACCCCACCAGGTTTTTTTAGAGGGGGCACCCAATGGTATCCTCTGCCAGTCTAGGGAAGGCCAACAGAAAGCCATAATCTGACTATGGAGGGACTCAGCAAAGATGACAAAGCAACTCTTTAATTTTGAGCTTTTTAATCAGAGCAGATGTTAAACCAGGGAGTCTAAAGATGTAAGCAAAAGGCAGAGAAGGGCAGCCAAGAGATGACGCAGTAGGCAAAGAGGGAGTGGTGTAACTCCTGTCTATGGGAGTAAGAAGCCGCTACCCTGGAGATACCGGGTTAAGAGCAATCACTTGACTACCCAACATGTCCCCAAAGCGGCCCAGAGGGACTCAGAAGTAGCTCATAACAGACGAGGGTCACAGCCTGCTTTTCTATCTCTTTATTTCTAAAATGGAAAAACCCTGACATCTTTCTTTGAAGTGAGGGAGAAAACAGCCCTGCTCAGAATGTTGTAACCTGGTTGTGTAATGATGGGACCAAGTTTGAAGGACCTCAAGTACTGATGGCAGCTGAAACCAAACTCTCCATGCTCAATGCTGCTGCATAACTTCCAATCCATAAAAAACAAAGCCAGGAGAGTCGTTCTATTCTTGGTTTTTAGGTTTTGTGGAAGTCAACTGGCTGAAATTCAACACAAAGAAATTGTTCCCAAGTCAGTGATACTTAAAAACTATTATAGAGCTCAAGGGTCTCAGCACCCTTGAAACTGCCCAGTTTATGCCTCAGGTTCTGGACAAAACTCTAGAAATGCAGATATTTTATTCCAAGCTGAGAATACCTGGAACAGTCGTTTCGAACTTGAAATACTTTGTACATCACAGATAAATGGATAGCCAGGAAGATTATGCCCAACACCACAACCTAACCTTCTTGGTCAGCCTTTTGAACTTGAGAAAGGTTCACCTGCTAAGTAGCCATCACTGAGCCCCCAAAGGATCTTTGCTCACTGCCAAGCTAGTGTGACCCCCCCCCTTCCCCAAACCAGCATGAAGTCTTCTGTCCCACTGCACTTCCTCTCCTGCCTTTCTCTCTCCCTCTGTTTCAGTCACTGCAGTCTGACTTCCTTCCAAGGTGGCAAAGTCTAAGAGATCTTACACACCTGGAGCCACCATCAGATTTTTGTCAGGAGGGAATACAGCAGGGATCCCCAAACTTGACAACTTTAAGACTTGTGGACTTCAGCTCCCAGAATTCTCCAGCCAGCTAGTGCACAAGTCTTAAAGTTGCCAAGTTTGAAGACCTCTGGAATACAGGGACATCTGGGGAGAACTTCAGCCTCTCTCACTCACTAGGTGCAGGCAAGATGAAGGCAGCATCGCAGAGCTGGAGTGGAAAGAAGGGGCTGCCAGGCCAGGTTTCTTCCATGATCAGGCACAAGTGAGGAAAAACACCACGGATTCCACCTTGGCATTCTCTGATTGCCCAACAAGTGAACTAAAGTCACCTTTAGGCAGGGTGTGTCCAAATCCTTCCTTGTGGCAGAAAGTCTACAGTGGGCAGGACTGTCCTTAAGCTATTTATTGCGGGACTTTTATTACTTTGAGATCCCTCAGTAAGAGGACTCGTCTGTTGAAGAAATCCCGGGAGATACAGTTCAGTATTAAAATTGAAAAGTTGAAAGAAAAGTCCTTTTTACTCAAATTACTGGCTGCATGCTATGGCCAGTTAAGCCACGTTCAACATGGTTCACTATTTCAGTTGCTCCAAACAAATTCAGAGAAGCCAAAAAACCAGCACCAGGACCTAACTTCTCCAAGCAGATGACAAGTCTGGGAATATAACCAGACAATTCATTATTCTGGGACATTTGCACTCCAATCACTCGATGAAAATCGCAAGGCAAAGTTAAACCTAATAAGAAGCATTAAACCATATAAAGTCAAAAGTCAGGCATGACTGATCCTGGTTGGCATTTGAATGGGGGGGGGGGCTTTAAAATGCCCAGGGCCCTTAGGCTAAACTAGGACATTGAAAAACATCCTGGAAGAAAGCAGTGGCAAACCCCACTTCCATATCACCCCAGGAAAACTGCAAGGAAGCATCCAGGTATGTTATAGGGAGTCAAGCTGATGAAGACTTTACTTCATCTTTTATTTCCATAATATTTGAAGTCAAACCCATCCAAGGTCCCGGGTTTCCAGGAGGAGGAATAGGTAACTCCTGATTCTCTCTTCACCTCCAAAGAGATTTTTGTGCCGGAACAAACGCTGGGAGCCTTTCTAACCAAGCTGGTTGGAGGTGTGTGGATCTGGCCTATCTTATCTGTTCCCTTTAGGGAAGGGTGGTAGAGACCGTGAGGGTTTTTTTTAAACAACAACAACAAACCAGCAGATGGAATCTGCTTCCCTATGGCGTAAACCCATTATTCCCGCACTCTGAGGAATCATGTTCTCTGAGCTGAAGAGAAGGTCAGGGTCTTCTCTTCCAGAATCTCCTTTTGGGGCTCTCATTGGGCACCTCCTGTCACACTTCCTTGGTCAACCGGCCAAGAGGAAGTAATGGGTTGGACAACCCATCTGGCAAGCCATGAAGTGGAGGGAACTTTTTAATCACCCGTTTCCCTCTAAGCAGCAGGCAGGAGGGGGGCAACCGAGGAACAAACACAGTGAGTGAAGGATACACAACTGGGCCTAGGCTAGTAGCAAGTGAAAGAAAGAGGGACTTTCCTGAAATCAGTTGCCCCAGGTGGATCTGGGGCATTGGGTTGGTGGCTTACACAGCGATTATTAAATTTTCTCTTTCAGCAAGTCAAACTTATTGCCAGCAAGAAGCTTTTTACGGTTAGAAGCAGGAGACAGAAGTGCCCTTGGAGCCCTGTGAAAAAGGAGACCCTCCAGGCAAGCTTTAGGGAAGTATCTCCGGTTAAATATTTGTTAATCTGCAAATTCCTCTTCAGGAAACACCCTTGAGGTTGCCATCCAGTGGCTTCAACAGATGTCCAGCACGCTCAAGACATTTCCGAGGCCACCAACATAGAAAACTCCCTAAGCGCAGTCCATGCACGACATTCCAAGCATTCATTGGTAACCGAACTCCAAACAAGTGCCTTGTAAGCAGAGCTTCTCCTGTCCCCTCCCTCAAAAGCTCCAGGGCCAGGGTCTGGCTGCAGCAAATGAGAACAGCCTGCAGAGCTGCCTTTTTCAGCTAAATGGAGTTTAGGATGCAAAACTTCCAATTTTCCTGCCTGCAGCAAATGGGCATAGAAAGAGCTTTAGAAAGTACCAGTACCACAGCTTTATTATTGGTTCATGCTTGTCCGAAGGAAGCAAAGCCGAAACTGGTTTCCTCTGGTTGCGAGGGAGGGGCAGGGAGCCCACAGAGGTTTCATCCGTGCTGCATCTGCTCTGCTCGCCAGCCCCCCCAAAGCCCCCTCGCCTCTCCAACAGTTTCGGGTCTACGGTGGTACTTGGCAAGACTAGAGAGATGCTCACTAGAATGCCAAGAAGCCCCGTTTTTGCTCTTGAGGTGAAAATGCTTCAAATGCATTAGCAACAGTTGGTCAGAAGACTTCCAAGAGCTACTAAGAAATTACCCTTTGGTGACAACGATTTGGCACTCAGAGCCTGGAGCAAACACAAGGCCACGTTCCAGGCCATCAGCTGCAGTCTCAGGAGAGATACAGATAAGCATCGGCACCGGTACGCAGGAACTCTCTGAACCACGGTTTCTCCACCGTGGCAGCTTGAAGAGGTGTGGATTTCAATTCCCACAATTCTCTAGCCATCTCTAGGAGTTGAAGTCCACATCTCTTCAAGTTGCCAAGGTGGAGAAACCCTGGAGCTGAAGCCTGGATGGAGGAGGAACTGAGTGTTGGCTAGACTCCCAGACTGCTTATCCCATGTGCTGACACAGCAGCTCTTTTAAAACATGTCCGAGTGAAGGAGAGTTTCAGAGACCGGCTTCTGGCTTTAAAAACAGAATTCTTGGCCAGGTTGCGCCCAAAAACACCTTTATGGATCTCAGCTCATATATTGGACATACTGGGACCTATTGGAAAATTATCAAGGGGAATTTAAAAATCAAATCAAGAGAACAATTAATGGCGGAAGGATATACTGGGATTACCAATGGTTGTCCCATTTACAATTATCTGAAAGATTTAAAATGGATAAAAAGATTTGTGGCATGGAACAAAGTAAGTCAAAATTTGAAATGCAATTGTGTATGAACATGTATTTGCAGAGGAAAGCAGGTTAAAGAATGTATGATAAATGTATATAAGAATTTTGGTTGTAATGTACAGATGGATCAATGGGAAATTGTGTGGTTAAAAGAGTTGAAATTGACATAGTGTTATGATCCCAAAGAGATTTTTTAAATAAAATGATGTATGTTGGTGGTACATGAGGACAGAGAAATTATCTAGAATGTATAAAGGCACTTCAAATGTATGTGGGAGATATGAAGGAACATTTTATCATGCCTGGTAGACTTGAAAAAGTTTTTAAAATGGATCCAAATACAGATTTTGAAACAGAGGATTTTAAAGATCAACATTAAATTGAACCTGGAACTTTTAGGATTAATGGACAGTTAGAAAAAAGCCTTGGAAGATTAGTTCAGTATATGATCTCAGCAGTGAGAGTACTGTGTGCACCGAGGTGGGAAGATTCAAGAACAAGCACTATTGAGAAGGGGCTGGTGAAGAATCACGAAAATTTAACAAATAAAAAATAAATAAAATTGCAATTTTGTTGAAAAGGATAAAAACTTATTTGGATCAGAAAAAAGTCATGATCTACATTTATTGCTGATTGGAAGCCTCTTATGGACTTTGTCCATAAAGACAAAAAAATGAACTTGTGAACTACGATTTTTGACAATTAGACAGGACAGACGGTAGAAAGAAGAGCCCGATGGTGAGGCATTTCAGAGACAGAGATTAAAATATATTCATACTTATAATTGCTGTGAAGAATGTTGGAAGCCTCTACAGGTAGTCCTTGACTTACAGTAGTTCATTTAGTGACCATTCAAAGTTACAACGGCAATGAAAAAAGTGACTTAGGACCGTTTTCACACAACCATTGCAGCATCCCCATGATCACAGGATCAAAATTCAGAGGCTTGGCAGCTGGTTCATATTTATGACAGTCGCAGCATCCCGGGGGGGGGGGGGTCACGTGATCCCCTTTTGCAACCTTCTGACCAGCAAAGTCAATGGGGAAGCCAGATTCACTTAACGACCTTGTTTCTAACTTATCAACTGCAGTGATTCACTTAACAACTGTGGCAAGAAAGGTTGTAAAATGGAGCAAACTTCACTTAACAAATGTCTCGCTTAGCAACAGAAATTTTGTGGTCATAAGTCGAGGACTAACTGTACTTTATGCTTTTTTTCTTTTCTTTTTTTCTTTCTACTGGTTTGTGTTAGTAGCTTTTATCTTCTTGCTCATAATAAAATATAATTTTAATAAAAGTTATATATGCAAAAAAGAATTTGGTTTAGCTACGTTCCGCTGACTCTCCTGGCTCCGTTCACCATTTTCACTCCCTCCGTCAGGACTTCACCTACCTGTGGGAAGTTGGCCCCCTCCCACTCTAGAGGTGTTGCCCCCTTGGCAGGTAGATGCTTCTCCAGGATTTCTGGGCTAGAGCGCCTGGCCAGGGGGTAGCAGGCCATGCAGAGAGCCCAAAGCCTGGCTTGGCTATCAACCTTTCCCCAAGCTCCAGCAGGCGAGTAGAGAAACAGGCTGGGGTCTCTTGTGCCCAACAGTCCATCACTGCCCGCCCTTTAGAGACACTCCCCTCCGTTCCTCTTTCTCCCCTGCACCGTATAATCACCTCTGCAAAGGGGAAACGGGCCTCCTCGCCACTGAGCCAAGCCTGCATCTCTGCATTTCAGTAAGTCCAGCGTTTGAGTCAGGCTGGCTCACATCCCCCCCCCGGATGCTCCCCCCCAAGGACTGCCAGGTGCTGCTGGGCCTCGGGCCTCGCTGTCCTTCAGGGGTTCAACACACAGTCTGTTGTTGGCAAGAAAGGATGAGGCTGCCAACCGAATGGCCTCAAGAGCCAAAGCCGGGGATAGAAATGGCGGCTGGTCTGGGAGAGCGACACGTCTGTCTCCGGTCCCAGCATGGCTCCTGCCCACTCAGAGCTCTTGCAGGCCGCAAACAGTCGTCCCTTCTGGGAAATCCTGCTAACCAGGCAAAAGGTGGCCCGCCTCTTTGGGCAAGCGGGTGCCAGGCGCCAGCTAGGCACTCACCTCCCCCTTCTGGACAGTCATAGATTGCCTCCTGGGCGTGATCTCCTCGTTGATGCTCGACAGGAAGTTCTGGGAGATGCGCAGGGCGTCCTGCAGGAGCAGGTAGTCGGGGTGACTCGACGGGGTGTGCTTCAGCAAATCCTGCTTGTCAAGAGGAAGGGGAGAAGAAAGACCCTCAGAGCACAGCACTGGCAGTCCGGGGGCTTCCCTTCTGAAGGGTTTTCTGTCTAACTTAAAGCTTAGACCCAACCATCAGATCCAAGGTCCTCCTCCTTCATGCAGGGACCGAGCCTCCCAGACAGATGGCTGCCCAGGCTCTGCTTGAACCCGCCCATGACCTCCCTCTCATGGGTCCCACGGCCTCCGTCCATTCGGATGTGTTTCTTCCCCTACGCTGCTGAAGTCTGCTCTCCCCAACAGTTGCATCTGTACCTCCAGGAGCCCAGAACTAGAGTTATGTTGACGTCTTGCTTCATCTCAGCTCAGAGACGAGGAAAAACCTCCACAAGTGATCAAGGCCTGGGATTCTCCACGGGTGGATTCCTGGCAAAGCTGTTTGTGGTTCTGCATGGAGCAGTAGCTGTACAGGAGCCCTTATGCTGCAAGCCAGCCCGTTTCCCTATTAGCAGCATTGCTTTTACAAATCCTCCACCCAACGTCTCCTCTTGGGGTGTCTTGCCTGCCCCCCCCTCTCCTACCCCAACCAGGAGTCATGTGAATGCGATCCAGTGTGCTGTGGGAACCCAACCTCTATTTGACTCTGCTGTATGAAGCAGCCATCAAGTTCAGCCCATAAGATGCTGCATGGAGCAGGTCGGGTGAAGGGAACACCTGTGCTTTGCTAACCTGCGTTCTGCAGCCGGTGGAAAAGACACCATGTCTGGTCACTCTTTCCACCCTTTGTGTTATTTCTTGCTTGTGCTCTGAATTCTCTGAAACGAAGCAGCCCCTCCAATTTCCAGCAGAAAAGCCAACAACATTAATATTCATGGCAACTTACGTGGAGCACAAGCGTACTGCGTGTGACCCGATCCACCGGCTTGTAGAGGAGAGCTATGGGGAAATAAAGGAAAATTAGAAGCTGTAGGGCAACACGATTCTCTGCGGAGCAAAATAATCCAAATGGAGGAGGAAAAAGGTTCTAAGCAGAAGGTTCATGGGGAAAGATGCCTTCTCTGGCAATATGCCTGCTGCAATCCTTTGCAATTCACCTCTGCTACTCCCCCCCCCCGCCCCCAGCTAGTCAAGCCCTTCGCATCCCCTGCACCATGGATGGCTATAGGATGCTGAGTCCCAAGGGCTTCACTCCAACAGCTAGCAATTTGGCTGATCAAAAAAGAAAAAAACAACCAAGCCAGTCAGCCCTGCTTATACACGTCCCTGCAGAACAAAAAAACCCAGAGAAACCCCTGGCCCCATATGGAGCTCCCTCGGGGGGGGGGGGGATTGTTATTGTCCAGAAAACCTGAATCTCACATCCACTGGGGTACCACACGACTTACTTTCCAAGGAGTTTTTTGTTGTCTGGTCTCTTGCATCCTTGGAGCTTCTCGCTCTGAGGTTCTACAAAAGATGAGCAAGACTCATGAGGCTCAGGTTAATTTTCTTCAGCCTGCATCGTGGACTTGCCAGCTGTTCCTTGTCTGGCAACAGAGGCTGCCTGGTTCGCACACCAAATCCAGATGAGGCACACGATCTTCCAGCACAGAAAGCAACAGCTCAGAGGTTACAGCTCTTGTCACAATGGATGCTGCCACCTCTACGCAGGTTCCCCCCTGCAGTTTAGGGGGGCTCGATGAGTAGCTCAGACAAACTAGCTGGCGAACTAGCTGCCTTGGAAGCAGCCCCTGAAGGCCACTGAAAGAGCAGGCAGTGCTGGACCTCAATCTGCTCTCAAGTGTCCTTCAAGCCCAACTGAGATATTTCTGGAGGGTTTTTGGCCCTCTGCTATCTCACCTTGCAGGTAATGTGGGGGAGGGGGAGGAGGAGGATTTTGCTTGGAGGGAAAGTATTTCTCTGATAAAAGCCACCCTGGAAGGAGTTCTTGAAATCACTTGTACGAATATTTGCTAAGAAAGAAAATGACTCCACTGGCTGGATGTGACTCTCCTCCCACAGCCAAAACTTGAGTTGGGATGAGTCAAAATCCAGGCCAGGTTTCCCAGGTTCCAATAACAGCCCCCAAATTAGTTGGCTTCTATGGAGGGTCCCTGCCCCCCCCCTGCACCAGGGCTTCTGGCCACCCTCACCGCTGAGAGGCCCGCAGAACCTGCAACACCAGCTCCATTGTGGGTGGGGGCAGAAGAGTCCCATCAGATCCCTACGAGGACACCCCCTCCCCGCCGGCAGCCATTATGCAGGAAGATGGAGGGCTCTGCACACCCTGTGCACGTCACAGGGCCTCGCTCACCTCCGAGATTTCTGCAAACTGCGCGTTGGCTTGGCAACACTTCTCGGCCGTCTCCATGGCAACCTCGTAATTATCCACAAAGGCCCGGTACACTCCCAGCTGGCTGGCCTGCGGGGGGGCAAAAGAGGAATGAGACCCAGCCCGGTGCGGAAAGGCAGGGGAGGGTGGAGACGGCCGCCAGCAGCCATCACCATCTCGGGAGGCTGTCTGAAGATCTGGGGAAGCAGAGGACACCTCTGGACGAGACTCTGCCCACCACCGGCAAGCGCCCCCAAGCCGATGGCTGAGCCAGAAGGGGGAGACATGCCCAGACTGGCCCCCTCACCTTTGGCCCCCAGGGGGAAGACGTCCCTCTTTGATGGGACAGTCCTGTGGGTCAAAAGCTGGCCACGCAGCCGTTTCCTGCTCTTCCTTCGGGAAAGAACGACAGTCCTGCAAGGCCAACACACTCGGAGCAACTGAGGAATGCTTTACACCTGAGGAGGGGGGTGGCCCACATGACACTACTGGGGCAGCATCTCTGCAACCGGGTGGCCTCGGAGTAGATTTACAGCCCATAAAGCACTTCCGACATCGTAAAATGCCCCCACCCCCACCCTTCGCAATCACAGTGACCGAACTTCAGGCACTTGGCAACCAGCCTGCATTGATGACCGGTGGCCATGTCTGTCCCACAGTCGCCAGGGTGGTTGGCACCCCTTTTTGCCAGTTTCAGCAAAAAACCACCATTTGGAAGAATGGGTTCACTTAATGACTGCACCGTTCACTTAATAACGTTGCAATTCACTTAATGACCACTGTGAAAAATATCAGAAAAACAGGTCCGGTCACGTGGGCGCCTCTATTTCCAACTATGACTTACAACCAGATTTCCAGTCCCAACTGTGGTTTTAAGTCAAGGACTATCAGCTCCTGCCAACCGAGCGGTTCAAAAGCATGCAGAGGCACGTAGGTGAAGGCAGCAGGTACTGCTCTGGTGGGAAGGTAACAGCCGCTTGGTGGCCTCATGCCAGCCATAACGGCCTTGAAACAGGGGTGAGCAGCGCCCCCTAGAGTTCACAATGACTAGCGGAGTGAAATCCACAGGGACTCCTTTACATTATTATTATTATTATTATTATTAATTATTATTATTATTATTATTATTATTATTATTATTATTATTATTATTATTATTATTATTATTATTATTTTTTTTATTTTTTGGAAAAAAAAATTTGGGGAATTTTTGTAAAAATTTTTTCCTTCTGCGCATACGCTGAAGCCGAGTTTCTGGCACTGCGCATGTATCGGCATCTTGTTTTCGGCTTTTTTTGTTGTTGTAATTTTTTAAAAAAATTTGGCACTGCCAAAAAAAGGGTTGCATAGTGACTGAATTTTGAGGGAAACTGGATTACAACAACACTGTGAAGGTGACAACAGATTTAGGATATTTTCCATATCTAATAGGAATCCCCATGTTTCTCTAGCACAGGGCTGTCAAACTTGCGGCCCATGGGCCAGATGTGTCACATGCTGTCCATGCCCACGCCCGGTTTAGGGAAGGGGGGGAAAGTCATGATACATCACGTGACAATGCCGTGACAACGCAAGTTTGACACCCCTGTTCTACAGAGAGACTAAATATTCTTTGGAGGT
>QLTV01004096.1:622036-632732 GCA_003457575.1 Thermophis baileyi
CTCAGCCTGCACGATTTCAGCTTCAAAGCCACCATAGAGGGTCCTACTAAGCCCTCTCCACACACCCATTTTGGGGCCTGATCACCCCCCCCCATCTCTGCAAAGCAAAATCTCCCCGTCCCTTCCCTCCTTCTTCCTCCCCCCCCCCCAGGGCACACAGCCTGGCAGATTAAAAGGAGCGAGGAGCCAAGGGAACTCAAAGGGGCAGGACTGACAGTCTTGCAGTCCCCAGAGTGCCCCTTCTCTCAGGGCTTGTGGCATGCCACAGCTCGGAAAGGACTGCCTCGGGTGCCACCCAGTCTGGGAGGTCTCCTTCCTCGGCTTTTGCTCAACCCTGCAGAGAATGCGGGGAGGCACCTGCCAATCTCTGGGCCTGGGCATCTGCCAAAGAAGCCCCTGCCCTCTCTTGGTGCCCTGCCTCCCATCTGCAGAGCTGTGCTCGGGGAAAGCCCTGAGGCCCTGCTCCAGGTTGGCAGAGGCACCACAAGGGACGGGAGCAGAAGCCTGTGAGCCCCGTGGCCAAGCCAATTCTTCATCTCTATAGTTGGTATCTTGATTTATTCTGAGTCCCAACTGACACTGAGGCAAGGCCCGGGGAGGGGGTCCAGATCCACAAAATGGGGGCTTCTTTGGGGCAGAGTCCATGAGCAAAGGGTGTCCTGAATTCTGCCAGGCTCCACCTTCGCTCTGGGGGCACCAAGGCTCTTTGGATGCGAGGATGGCTGTGGCTGGCCCTTGGTAGGGAAGGACGAATCCTGTTCAGCCAGAACTGCAGAAAGACGCCTCCCTTCACCCAGACAGAATTCCGCAGGGTGGGGAACGGAGGGAGCGCCTTCACGGGAAGGAAAGGAGGAAGCGGGTCCTGCACTTGGGGACAAGTCTGAAAGCTCGGGTGCCGGTGCCTTAGGGAGGCCCTCAGAGAGACCCAGAAACTTGGGGGGGGGGGCGCTTCCGGGCTGGAAGGAAGGGCTTTAAACCCCCCTGGGCACACACACACACACACGCGCACACACACACACACACACACAGAGAGAGAGAGAGAGAGAGAGAGAGAGAGAAGATGGGACTGGGCAAAGCAAACAGAGAAAACATATAGAAAAGTTGGGGAGATGCAGGAAATGAATCCTGGTTCACTCAGCAAAAGGAATTCTATCTCCTGCCCAATGGAGCTCTTTCTTTTCCTCCTGTTTGGGCCAGTTTTTATTTTATGTGAAGCGACAGCCTGACTAAACCAACACCTCAGTAGATTCCCAAGGACCCGTGTTGCTTCTAGGCCTCTGGGTGAAGTTGCCCTTACTCCAGAGCAGATGGCCCTGCACAAGGGTGTCCAGACTCACAGGCTGGAGGTGCTGCGCATTGTCATCGGGGCGGCCAGTCTGAATGCAGTTCTGGATCCTGCCATCAACCCAGGCATGGCAAACGCCCCCGTTGGCACCAAGGGGCAGATGCTACAGAACCCACAGAGCTGCAACTGCACCCCCAAAGCCGAACTTCCAGCTCCCTGCTTTGCCCCAGGGCGACGCAGCAACAACTCACTGATTTTGAAGATTCCAGGGACCCCGAGGAGAAGCCATCTCGGCTGCCTCGGCTCTTGGAGCTGAGATGGGGTGAAGAGGAGGGGGAGTCATCGATGAAGGGCATCATGTCATGGTGATGCCTCTGCTCTTCAGCTCTGTCCACATCGTAGGCGTAGCCTGGTGGGAGGCCACCAAAGGAGAGATCTGCAAAAGGAAGGGGAGTATGAGAAGGGCGACCAACTGACCTGGGGGACCAACAGCATCCTTGACCTCTAGGCCAGGGGTGTCAAACTCGATTTCACTGAGGACCGCATCAGGGCTGTGCTCGAGTTCGGGGGGCCGAGTGGTCGTGGCCGGGGTGGGTGTGGCCAGCTTGGTGTCCTGCAGCCCTCTGCCAGCGTGCAGCCCTCCCGGGCTCCATTTTCGGCTGGGACGGCCTCCTGCAACCCTCTGCCAGGTCTGTTTTCGCTGGCAGAGGCACCATGGGCTGTTTCTAGGGCGGCCCCGCGGGCCAGAACTAAGCACCCTGTGGGCTGGATGCGGCCCACGGGCCTTGAGTTTGACACCCCTGATCTAGCCCTTCAAGAGCTGCTCTGTGGATTCCTGATCATCCCAATTTTCCTGCAGAGGGTCTCCAGGAGACCTTGCTAATCTGGCACCCTCAGACAAATGTCTCGACCTTTCCAATGAAAGCATAATTGAGATCAATTCAATTTCAGAGCATGCAGAAAAACAGTCTTGTCACCACAGATGACTGGAATGCAAAGGTATACATGTTGATTTTGTTATGGTCCAAAGTCTACTAGAATAACACATATTGGACTCCTCCCAGCACAAACCTGTGGGAAAAATGGAAACCTGCATTTTGTGGATTAACCTGCAACCGCAGTTGTGATGTGTGACTTGTGACACCTTTCCAAACAGAGAACTGGAAACCCTGAAGGAGCCCAGGTCCATCAGGCCAGCTCATTCTGCTTCGGGGGACAAGCGGGAGATGGCTGGCTCTTCTCCTGCCTAGAGTGTCCACCAAACTGCTATCTACAACATTTCCATGTGGACATTCATGATGGAGAGACAGATTTGGGGATCAGAACACAGGGACCACCGCAAAACTGAAAAGGAGGCAAAAGCCCTGAGGAGAATGTCCACAATGACAAGTGAGGCCATCACCATACAACGTGCAAGCTCAGGATTTATTTGCTGAATCCCCTTCAACCAATTCCCTGCTCCAGGGCAAGATAAAGGCTGGTTTGTCTCTCCCCAGAGAGGCTTCCATGGCCCTCCTCTCCCACAACATAACCCATCTGAACAAGAAGAGGTGGGAGGGAAACGGGCTGGGCCTGTGACCGTGGGCAGGGCTCCCAGGTACCAACTCTGCCCCCAGATACTAACGGTACTAACGTCATCAGTGTAGGAATTACTCCACCAGCAGCTCTCTTGAGGGAGGCCAGGTCAGGAGACAGGCCCACCGGTCTGCCTGGAGCTGGAGCACATCAGCAGGGCTCCAGTGACAGAATGGCGAAAGCCTGAATGCGATTCCCCCCCCACCTCTGGTATCCTGGTGAATTTGGGGAAAACAAGAATCCGTCTGAGTTTCTTTCTCCATTTCCCTTCCCTACCTCTGTTAACCAACTCCCTCCCAAATCTTCTATCAAACCAGCAAATACAAAATAAAAAGAATACTAAAGCTCTATTTGTTTATCTGTAACCTTCAAAGGAGCAAAACGGGTGCATCGCAGGGCAACAATTTTGAATCAAAGTACCTCAAATGGCTAACTTAAAGAATGCATCCAAAATCTGGGACCCAGGACTCCCGTGGGATGGAAATTTCAAGGATCTTCAGACCAAGTCTATTGGCAGACTGGCAGCCACAGCGCCGCCACGGTCTAACACCCCTCGCCAGCTTCCCACAAGGAAAGTCGACGGAGATGCCAGCAGGAAGTTAGACCATGTTCCTGCTCCCACTGCTTTTCTGCCTGCCTTGGTCACTGTTTATCAGTTTAGGTAAGGATACACCTCTAAAACAAGGACTCAGTGGGGTACAGATTGTCTGCTATATATTAATAACTTATATACAGTTTGTGTGGAGTGCACAAACGTATCCTAAACACAAGGAATAACTGCATATACCATAACCCAAGGGCATCAGCATCTCACATTGCATGTGATTAGTCCCAAATGGCCTTTTGAAACAATCTAGGGGGGGGGCACTCACAGCATATGGTCACTTCTGATCCCTACCTGCCAAACATCCCAGCAAGGGGAACCTTCAGCAGGTATCCTCCACGTGCCCTGGCCATGCAGATGCTACCTGCAGCAGGCATTCGTGGTCTCATCCTATGTAGGACTTGAATGGCACTTAGAAACAAACTCAAAGCCAACACAGCTCCAACCGAAGTTGTGTCATGTTAACAGGTCCACTGAGACATGAGCAGCAGCTGAAGTGAAGGCAGAAGTGAATTGACTGACTAAATCAAGAGAGAATACAGAGACAGAATACAGAATAATAGAGTTGGAAGGGACCTTGGAGGTCTTGTAGTCCAACCCCCTGCTCAAGCAGAAGACCCTATATCATTTCAGGAGCAGAACATGACTATCCTACACATACACCATTCCTGAATGACCACAACTAGGACATCGATCAAAGCTTTCCTCGCCCCTCTTCTAGAAGGAGGGGAACCCCTTGAAATACAGTTAAGGCCGGCAAACCCTCCTCTCAACGCTCATGGCTCCTAAGAAATTCCACGAATGGCTCTCCGTTGACCATTCCCAAATCCTGCTGCTCCTCCACAGAGCTGAATCTCTCTCTTCCCTGCAGACCAGGGTCTCTGCCCGCCCCTTTGGGATTCAGGACACTTGCAATCCTTGGTGATTCTGGCTGTGGATGACAGGACTGAAGTCCAAACATCTGGAGCTACCAACTCTTCTGCTGCTGCTGATGGAACACGGATAAACCCGAGATCCATGCTCTCATTTCATGAAGATCAAACTTTAGTCAACATGAAGTGATGGTTCGTGAATTGTTTGACCAAAATGCGCCCTTTCTGTCTCAAACAAGGTCACCGTTCCCACAAAAAAGCTGACTCCGTTGTTTCACAGAAGCATCTTACCAGTGGCAGCCCAGCCTGGACCATGGGCTCCGAAACAGCAATTACAAATTGTTCCAACAGCCCCAGGATGTGTCCAAATTTTTAGACACCTTGTGGCTGACTTTCTATACACCGTCTTTTTATGATGATGATGATTCCAAAAGAGTCTGGCTAGCTGCAGAATGCAATCCTGCACAGGACGAGAGCAGATCCCCCTCCCTCCGCTCAGGTCATTAACACAGCCCACCAGACCATCTTTGTGGCCGGCCAGGCTCCTGGGCATAGCAATAGCAATAGCACTTAGACTTATATACCGCTTCATAGTGCTTTAAAGCCCTCTCTAAGCGGTTTACAGAGTCAGCATATTGCCCCCAACAATCTGGGTCCTCATTTTACCCACCTCGGAAGGATGGAAGGCTGAGTCAACCTTGAGCCTGGTGAGATTTGAACCGCCGAACTGCAGCTAGCAGTCAGCTGAAGTAGCCTGCAGTGCTGCACACTAACCACTGCGCCACCTCGGCAGAGAGGGCATCATCCCTCTCTGCCACCTGCTCCATCCAGCCAAAATGAGGGCCCCTTGAAGGAGCTGCTTTGGGCTTCTTGGACCAGAAGCTCCGAGTTGTGCAGCTCTCTGGAAGGAAGCCCAGCCTGTCACCCCTGCCAAAGTCACTTTCACATGAGCAGCTGTTCCACAAGCTTTTTCCTGTCCCTGCTGCGTTCTCACCAGCAGGTTCAGTTCAGAGATGATATTGTCAGAGCAGCAGGCAGCAGACTCTGGGGCTGTTCAGCAAATCTGCCTCACGGTGCAGAGAGCAGCAAGAGCGAGCGACTCTGATACAAGCCCTTGTGCAAGGCGTCTTTTCCACACAACCCCCATCAGCTGGAATCTGGGAGAAGCGTTTTCACCAGAGGTGGCAGTAGGTGGGGGGGGGGGGTTGGGGCGTCCAATATGGCAATCTCCTATTGATCATAAGCTCAAGAAGATCCCATCTAGAATGGGGGGCGGGGAGGTAAATAGTGGTGGTGGGGGAAATGTCCTGATAACTGGCAACTGACTAGGTGGTGGCTGTGGGACTTCCAGCCCCTCGACTCCAGTGGCAATTCCAGAATTCATCCATACGGGTGGATGCAGCACTGGGAGAATGTCCATTCCTGCTGAAAATCTCTTGTCTAAAAATCTCCCAGAGTTTCCTCTATTGATATAATCCAGGGGTCCCCAAACTTGGCAACTTTAAGACTTGTGGACTTCAACTCCCAGAATATGCTTCAACT
Source organism: Thermophis baileyi (assembly GCA_003457575.1). Classification (NCBI taxonomy): domain Eukaryota; kingdom Metazoa; phylum Chordata; class Lepidosauria; order Squamata; family Dipsadidae; genus Thermophis; species Thermophis baileyi. Next base: position 627,915 of record QLTV01004096.1, read on the forward strand.
CCCAGCTATGCTGGCTGGAGAATTCTGGGAGTTGAAGTCCACAAGTCTTAAAGTTGCCAAGTTTGAAGACCTCTGATATAATCCAATCCCCACCTGCATTCCTAAGCTTTGTAGTCTTCTGGCTGAGGCCAGATGGCGAGGCTGCCGAGGGACCTGGCCTTGTGCAGGTATTGCCAAGGAACTGCCAAGGGTCGGGCAGAGGGATGGCCTCTGCTGCTTCCTGAGATCTGTGGTTGGGCAGCCCTTCTGGTCTGCCTCTCCTACCCCAGGATCCAAAATGGGTCCAGCTTCTTCCCTCCTCCCTGCCCCAAGATGAAAGAGTTTAGTAGGGTAGAGCCTTAAAGGGCACAGAGGAAAGGGTGGAAATCGATATTCATAGTAGCTACCAGCAAAATACAAAATGATGTAGTAACCTATAGAGTTGATTAACTTAGCATCCGGCTTCTTAAGAAGTTGTGTGGAATGGAGGAAACTGAAAGAAAACTACCTGTGATTTCCAAAAAATTGGGGGTGAGGTGGGGGAAATGTGGGTCCTTTAAGGATGATGGCAGCCAGCAGACTGATCTTTGGAAGCCTTGGAAAGAACTACTTGTTTCTTGAGAAACTGCACAACACAACAGGTGTGACCAGATGTTGCCTAGATTTCCTGGAGAAAGTCTGAGTCATCAGCACAGAAGCGAATGGGAAAGCATTAGGCACAAGGATGAGGCTAGAACGCAGCCAACATTCAAAGTCCAGGCCGGCTCTCTTGCTGATAGTTGACAGGGCAACGGAGAGGTTGTTCCTGGGTAGAACCAGCCTTTCAGTTTCACTATCAAACTTAGAGTTGTAGAAGACGATCTAAAAGAAATGGAGATCTGAAGATCTAAAATAGAGACCTTAAAAATGGACAGTAAATTGGACAACTTTATCGGAAAGAGACAGCTGGGCATGCTTGGTGTTGGAATAGAGTCTCTGGAGTGGAGGGAAGGCTGGGATGAAATGAGAAGGAAGGAGTTTGACTACAATCAAGGCTGTTAACAGGTGGCAAGTTGGAGATAAACCCCAGGTAAGGTGTCGCAAGGTCTTTCTGAGGAAGTTGGAAAAAAAGCCTTTACATCTGCTCAGGCAGCAACGCCTGGAACACAAACCATAGTTTTATACCCTTGAGAATATCCTGCTAGCTGGTTTTCGTGGCATAGCTACAAAGTCCTGCCTCAGGGAAGGGAGAATACCACCTTCTCCTGTGGAATTGTTCATTGTGTCCCCCCCCCCAAAAAAAGGAGCAAGGGGGGGGTGTCACCCTGAAGATCAGCTATCCAAGTCTGCATAGATGAAGGCTATCAGTGCTACGACAGGAGTGGCTTCATGTTAACTTTTTCCAAGCCAGCTTTGTAAGATTGGTCCGGACCTTAGAAGCCAACCATCAATCAACCAACCATCAATCAACCCTGCCCTGAGGTTCCACAGCCTGGATAGACACGGTGATCTGAATGGAGTGGAACAGCACAGGAAGCTCCCTGTGGCACCAGAATTACCAGGCTTTGGAGTTTTATTGCAGAGGCAGTCTACGAAGAAATACACGGAGGACATTCTCAATGCTTGGCATTACAGACCTGAACGCCCCTTAATTCTGGATGCCCCCCCCCTTGAGCGGAGGTGGGTAACTCACTACGCAATAAGCAGCAAGGGCTAAGTGCAGGGCTGTCAAACTCAATGCGTCACGCACAGGGCACACCCACGCCCGGTTTGATGAAGGGGGGAAAAGTCGTAATACGTCACATGACGACGGGAGTTTGACACCTCTGACTGTGGGTAAAATGCCCCTTTTCCACAGGTGTGGCACTTACGCTTCAGATGGAAGGTGGGTTCAGCAGGGCAACCTAAACTCCCACAAGCACAGACTGTGTGTGTGTGTGTGTGTGTGTGTGTGTGTGTGTGTGTGTGTGTGATAAAGTGAATCAGACACTTTGCAGGCAGTGATTCAAAGAGGCAGCTCTGGGAGTGTTTACCGTTTAAGCAGAAATCCAGCAACTGCCAAGTGTAAAAGGACTTATTTATAGTCAAAGCAAAGGTCGATTTTTGTAGCTCTTTCTCCTGCTTGATAAACAATGGACCAAATCCTCAGCTTTTGAGAGAAGGGAGTGGTAAACACTTATGCCTGGTTACTGTAACAAACCGCTGGCCTTTTTTCCTGACCTAGTAGGTATCTCTGCCCTCCCACCAGCCTTGCTCAGCCCACCCCATCCAGCATTCTCAAAATCATCAGAGGATAAGTGGATCCTCCCTATTCCTGTTAAACCACCCCCCCAGCTGTTCTCCTGCCCTATGCATGAAGCTGCACTGCACCCCCACTGCTTCTATGAAATCTCCCCACTTTTTTCAAATAATACCCTGGTAGTCAGAAAGTTTTCTTTCCTTAAAGCCTCCAACTCCGTGCATGCAGGGCCAAACGTGCACCTCAGTGCTGGGCAGCTTTGTCTCGGCTGTTCATGGGTGCTTTTGGGAAAACAAACCTTGGTCAAAGGTTATGCCTTAACCCACTTAGGCAGGACAGTCAGTCTGCCTTGGAAGAGCAGGGATTTCCTTGGGAGTCAGGAAAGAGCTTGGGCGGAGGAGGAAAAGTCTCCTCCTCCTCCTCCTCCTCCTCTTCCTCCTCCTCCTCCAGGGAAGCCGGCTCCCTGGGCTGGCTCAGCTGAGCAGGCAGTCTGAACGCATGAGGTTTCCAGCCAGACACCTGTAATCTAATGCAATCCCATCTGTCCACCACCCCATTTGCACTTCAAGCTTTCCATGAAGCTGCTCCTCCCTTCGGCACTGAGGGGCAGAGGGGACCAATCCCCAAAGGACCCCTCAGCACCTGGGCTCCGAGAGCGTTCACAAGCTACAAGCATGGTAGAAAGCAAGGGCAGCCAAGGCTCTGCAGGAAGGAGGGGGGGGGGTGAGCAAGCTGGTCAGTGGAGAGAATTAAAAGCAGAAGAGAGAATTTCTATCCAGCAGATCAGGGGTCTCCAACCTTGGCAACTTTAAGATTTGTGGACTTCAACTCCCAGAATTCCTCAGCCAGCAAAGCTGGGAGTTGGTCCCCAAGTCTTAAAGTGACCAAGTCTGGGGACCCTGCCGTAGATGCCACCTGCTTTATCCGCTCCTGCTGCTGTTGGGAGGGCTTTTCTGCCCTGCCCAGCCGGCCCTGGCAGCAGGAGAGCAGCGAGTGCTGGAAAGCCTGACAAGCGATGGAGGAAGGCTCCTCCCAGAGGCAGGCTGGCCCAGGGCGAGTGGGGGGGGGGTGCATGTGCACAGCAATGAAATGAAATGAAATGTCAAGCAGGAAACTGCAAAAGCCTTTCTAGTGTTCACACCTACTTTTCCAGGCAGGAAGACTGCACAAAACATCACACTAAAAGGGCAAAAACCTCAGCTTCAGTTTGTTTACAAAGAAATCAAGGTTGAACTAGCAGACTCCAGCAGGAAGTCCCCTTCCTTTTCTAAACCGCCTTCGGAAAGAAAGAGAGAATCCTGAAACCAAGGAGGTGGCTTGGGCACATTCGTTGCCAAAACACACACACAACCCCACCCCACCCACCCCGAAAGCCAGATCCTTAAACCCACCCATGGCTGGGGTCAGCCCCTCCTCTCGACCCACAGAACAAAGCAGAGGGAGATTTATCTCAGTGCAGCAGCCTGTAAATTCCCCTTCAAAGGGAAGAGAAGACAATTTTATTCTGCTTGCTTTCTAATGGAGGCCTATGCAATTCAGATATACAGAACTAATATACAAACTGAGACACAGGATTTGGTTTCCAAATTTTAGCCCACAAGTTCTCTACTCAATTTTTTTAAAGGATTAAAAAATAAAAACAAGCATTTTAGGGAAAAATCCACAAAAGTGTCTTAGGGTAATTGCCTGCAAACACATATATATTACTTTAAAAAACCATAACAGGAAAAGCACAGATGAATTTCCATGTGGATTTGTTGCAGAATCATTGAAATGCAAAACCAAAAAGAAATTACTTTGATTGGAAAAATTAAAGCTGACACATTCATCCACCCATCCCTTTTCCAACCCTCAGTGATTCAGGACCAGATTAATATTAACACTTTTAATCAAGCTCAGAAACTAACCAATGCAGCTGATATAAATTGCTTTAATACACCTGCTTATTAACACTGCAGTTGCTCTTGGAAACATCATTAAAACAGCAGAAAGCAGAATTCATGACAGGAAACCTGAGGCAACACAGCAAGAACCAAAGCTGTTTTTCCTAGCAAGGGGTGCAAAGGGCAAACCAGCTGCTGTCCCCCGTCCCCCCCACCACATGAACTGACACATCTAGGCAGCCTCTCAGCCCTTGCGTTCCTGACCAGGACAGGCAGGCCTCAGGGACTTCGAGGGGAGGAACTTGTTGGATAGTGGGTAGAGATGACAGGAGACAGACTTCCAAAGCAGCTCTTTATTTCAGCTCTTGTGTAAGCAACCAGCAAAGAGCAGTCTGACAGCTTGCCCTTTTATAGGGAGCTGTCAGATAGACCAGCCAATAGCGTTTGAGCTTTTTCCCGCTCAAACGCTGGACCTGGTTGGAACCATGCAACACAGTTGAAACAGTTAGAACATAACACCCCTCCCCNTAGAGATGACAGGAGACAGACTTCCAAAGCAGCTCTTTATTTCAGCTCTTGTGTAAGCAACCAGCAAAGAGCAGTCTGACAGCTTGCCCTTTTATAGGGAGCTGTCAGATAGACCAGCCAATAGCGTTTGAGCTTTTTCCCGCTCAAACGCTGGACCTGGTTGGAACCATGCAACACAGTTGAAACAGTTAGAACATAACACCCCTCCCC
>QLTV01004096.1:635631-656651 GCA_003457575.1 Thermophis baileyi
GGCAGGCAGATGTCTGCCTGGCTGGTTGAAAGTGCTGAAGAAGCTAGTCACAGTTCTCCTGGCCCAAGCCCTCGTCGCCACTGTTGGATAGTGGGTAGAGATGACAGGAGACAGACTTCCAAAGCAGCTCTTTATTTCAGCTCTTGTGTAAGCAACCAGCAAAGAGCAGTCTGACAGCTTGCCCTTTTATAGGGAGCTGTCAGATAGACCAGCCAATAGCGTTTGAGCTTTTTCCCGCTCAAACGCTGGACCTGGTTGGAACCATGCAACACAGTTGAAACAGTTAGAACATAAGAGCCAGACTTCCAAGCAGTTCTTTATTTCAGCTCTTGTATCAGCAACCAGCAAAAAGCAGTCTGACAGCTTGCCCTTTTATAGGGAGCTGTCAGATAGACCAGCCAATAGCGTTTGAGCTTTTTCCCGCTCAAACGCTGGACCTGGTTGGAACCATGCAACACAGTTGAAACAGTTAGAACATAACAGAACTCAGTGAGCCAGTGCTGGAGTCCAAGGGAGGACAGGACACAAGCAAGAGCTTCCTGCTTGGACCAACTGTAAGGCAGCAGAGTGACCAAGTCTCACGTCTCCACCACACAGTTCTGGCTATCAGAGGCTATAAGGTATTTTTTTAGAGTGAACAACCTGTATTGCAAGTTTTAGACGCAATCACTTGCACCTGTGCAAAAGTAGTGCAACCCTTCCGTTGAACTCTCCCTCCAAGGGCCACGACGAGATCAGGAGCCTTAAATCCTCCTTACCACTTCAGAGGGCAGGTAGGACTAGAGCCACTAATGTACCATGCAGCCTAGACCCCCCCTCCCTCCCCAGCCAGATGATCCAGGAGGAGTCCATAGAGGGGGTTGCTGAAGCAGGGTGGGTTTGATTTAAATCACGATTTAAATCATGATTTAAATCACGATTTAAATCATGATTTAAATCACTAGTAAAAAGGCTTGATTTAAATCAACTCGATTTAAATCATAATTTTTAAAGAGCAACTGTCATCTCTGTCCCGCAGCGGCTCCTCCTCTGACCCGCTGTTAACTCACTGACGGTCCCAATATTGCAGAATATACAGCCTCATGCTACATAACTAAGCTCCATTTCATGCTAAATAAACTAAATTATTAATGTATCTTAAATAGAAAACTATCTTTAGATAGATTTTTACTCCAAAAGCATTTTATTAAAATAAATTTGATAAAAATAAAAAAAAATCTGATTTAAATAAAAAAATCTTTTTTATTTTTTAAAAAACAAATCATCGATTTTTATCCACCCTGTGCTGAAGGCATCAATCCAATGGACTCACTACGAGCCCAGCAGCCCTCTTGCGATTGACAGGGAGAACATAAAGGATTTTCACCAATATCATCAACTCAAACACTGTGGGAGTGGAAGAAAAATGAGGAGGGGGCCCAGATCACTGCTACAAATGCCTGCCCTCCAGGCTCCCTTGCAAGTGATGCCTGAAGACACCTGGGTCTTGCGCTCCACAATCTTGCAGGCGCTGGCCTTGATGCGGTCAGCACAGCATGGCCCGATTCTGGAGAAGGGGACAAGGCTGCATGTTGGTCTCCTCAGAGGGAAAAAAGCCCATTGTCCACAACATAATTCTGCAGATCATGTGGCCGTTTCACATGCTAGAACAGCAGAAGTGCTGGGGGGGGGGCTTTATTAATCCTCATTCTTCTTGCTGTTTCCTGTGATAGACCTTACTTTCTCTGCAAGGTTGGAGAATGGTTGCACCACTACAGAAGAAACGGAGCAGACGTGGTTTGGTGGGAACCGTGGTTGATACCATTGACAGCTGGTTCCTGGACTGAGCCCAGGAAGGTGGTGGTAGCCCTCTCTCAAGTTACAAAGACTGCACACTCACGGAGAGCCAGGAGGAGCAAGGAAATCAGCCTGTACCAATGTGGAAGAGGCCAAATTGGGTAGGAGGAATTCCCTTCCCCTGGGAGAGGCCAGGAGGGAAAGTGCATTGTAGAGATAACCAAGTCATGGGCCATGGTCCCTTCCACTAAATAACTCAATGGATAACTTCTTCTTCCCCAATGGGAGGTTGAACATCTCACTTCCACATTGCCTGCGTCTCCTCTTTGGATAAGCTGGCATAATATGCTGGTAGCAAGCTCAGCGCCCCCATTATCCCCAGCAGCTCAGGGCGGGCTCTGTTGATGTCAACCTCTTCCCTTGACCAGCACAACACTGACATTTTTGAAAAGAAATCATTTTTCTTTCCCATGACTAATACTTCCTGCAAATTTACTGAATTAAAGTATTTCACGCTACATTTTAGAGAGAAGAGCATCTCAAACGACTGATAGAGAAATAAATATCAGCAAGAGTAGTTAAAGAGATCCCCCTCAGCAGCCACACCCAAAATACTAAAACCATCACTGCCAACTACGGAAAATGTGGTTTACCTCAAGTTGGGCAATAGGCATGCTTGTAAAAAGAAGAATCTGGTTCCAGCTGGCAGGGCCAGGAGCACAGAACGTCTTCCTGATCCGGAGAATTACAGGGCAGCACTGAAGCCAAATTTTCCATTTTTAGTTAATGGTGGTCAAGCCGGCTGCAGCCAATGGAGTCTCGATTCCTGCATGAATTATTTAGATGCCTTTCAAGTCACCTCTGCTCAGAGTCCCTGCTGAAACGGCCAGGGAGGTTCCAGATGGCCACCAGGCCGCATAGGCCTTCATTATCTGGGATTTTCTTGGGGGGGGGCCAACCCCACCCATTGTGTTCGTCCTCTGATCCAGCGTGTTTTTCTCAACGACACAGCAGCGAAATCGTTTTTTGTAGGAGAAAGATGCTCTGAGAAGCCCCCCCCCACACTAAGGAATATGGGGTCAACCTCCTGGAGGGGTTCTGCCATCTCTGGCTGCCCCAGAAAATGACAATCCAGTGGTTGCCAGCAGCCGCACAGAGCACCCAACGCTTCCTCCAAGTCTTAAGGGTCCCACGGGCCCTTTGCTTTCGCGATGCCTGCCCGTCACCATCCCCACGGGTGACAACTTAGCCAGCTGTGGGACGGGTAGAGGAGAGTCTCTGGCCCCCATCCATCCCCGACCATGGGATCCTTCCACCTTCCGTCCACCAGCTTTGGCTGCATAAGGTTTCGGGACGTCTACCCATTACTGTCGACCTCACCCCATTCCTAAGAGGTCTGTAAGGGGCGTGCATAAGCGCACCAGCGTGCCTACCGTCCCTGTCCTACTGTCCTATTGTCTTCATCTATCTGTATTCACTTTGATTATGTTTATGTTTATACCTATACCTGCTATCTTGTACATGTTTGACAAATAAATAAATAAATAAATAAAATAAATAAAATTACCACAGGATCATCTGGTGCCGATATTTGCAGGAAACAGATGGAAATGTTTATTGCATTTTCCCCGACCCCATTGCTTCCAATTTGCCCAGTTATCTGTTTAACTAGCAACGTAAGAGCAGAACCGGCCTTTGCAAGGAGGGCTCTTCTCCCTGCCTCCAGCAAAGGCCACGTGAGCCGCCCGCCACCCTCCGTCCTGCTCTGAGGGTCCTTTGTTGAACCCGCCCTTCCAGGGTCTGGGGAGAAGGCTGAGGGAGCAGCCCAGAGGAAGCCTTTCCAGAAGGCTGAGAGGCCGTGAAACAGGGAAGGAGCCCCCACTTCTCCCATCAACTGCAACCCAGGAGCAAGACTGGCCTGCCTGGTAGGATTACAGCAAGGCACCACTTGGGCTTCAATGGCCTCGCTTTGCATAATATATGAAGACAGGATCCACAGACTTGCTTGCATCCCAAGATGATGGATTAGCACAATGCAGGAGGTGCGAGAATATATTTGCAGAATGGGAGGCACGGAATAAAACTTCTTCCCAAACTCCAAGACAGCTGCGGCCTTCATGAGCATAAAACCCCCAAATACTTTGTAACACTTTCCATATTAAAAAAAAAGAAGGAAAATCAAGAGGCGGCTGCATGGCGGTCCAGAAGCTCACAGGGGAGGCACAGAAGCTCAAAAGAGGAGGAAGACCTTCACGGAACAAGCTGTGCTTGATCCCCGCCCCCACACGCACACCCACACAATGCACAACTCACACGCTGCCGCTTCCTGAGCCGGCTTCTTTCCATCATGCTGGCATCGGCCGGGAAGCCATCCCGGCGTTTCCTGGGCCCCCAAGGGCAGGCGGGGGAGGGGGAGGGGGAGGGCAGCTGCTAGAGAAAGGGGCAAAGATGGATCCACTCAGGAAGGAAGGATCTGGGTTTACGTGGCAGGCACTTGGTTTCTAACCTGGCAGATCCTTTAAACCAAAGGATACTTGGCCACCTCCTCTGTTCACCTCGGAGCGCAAGTAAGGATGCCGTCAAGTGACCGGCTGGGAAAAACACCAAGCACCACGGGTGCCGAAGGTCTAATTTTAGAGGAGGGTTGAGACATTTCCTAAAAGCCGCCTGGAGGCTTTGCCAGCACAACGTTTCAGAGCGGAGGGTGGTTTTTTTTAAATGTAAGACATGCCTGAATTAGAGATGGTAATCTACCGCACTGCAAAACAAGGCTGAACATGGATTCCTGTGGAAACTCTTCTGGGTTTTAAGAGCTGTGCCTCTGAAGCCCTCCAGGCGGTCATCACCTGGGCCCTCCCACTGGCACCCCCTTCCCTGCTCACTTGGGTTGAGCAGACATGATTTTAAGGCCTATTGTGGGGCTTTGCCCTGCCGAGATGTCTGACTTGGAGACAGAGAGCAGCCCCCTCCCCTTCTCACTTCCCTCTGACCCGGAGTGGGCAACTACAACAACTTTACGACCTGTGGACTTCAACTCCCAAAATTCCTGAGCCAGCATAGGAGAAATTCATATGCAATGTTCTCCAAATATTGTCGGTCTTGAATGAGGAGCCTTCTTTATAATGTATGAAGTCTATTGGTATGCTGCAATAATAACACGCCCAGGTGGGGCAGGAGGCTGGGCTGAGGCCACTGCGGTATCCAGGGGCCCTACTGCACCCCCCACCCCCACCCCACTCTGTGCTTTTCACTTGCTGATCTGCTTTTCCTCAACAGTGACTTGACAGAATTGGCACTTTGCAGCCCAGAGATAAAACAGAGCTGAGCTTCTCCGTTAGCAGAAAAGATTTCCTGCCTCCGAACCTGGCAAATTTTGGCAGTGCAATTTTAGCATTCCTCACCTTTAGTTATCCTTCACCAAGAGTCTGGTGGTGTCAGGTAAACCTGTAAACTTGTATTTTATTTCATATGAAGTTCATTTTTTGCACTTCAGCCAGAAACCCCTCTGAACAGCTGGAAAAGGCAGAAAACCCAGAAACAGAAGCCTCTTCGCTGCCTCTGGCAAGGAGCCGAAGGAAAAGAAGAACGGGCCGCTATTCCCCACCGAACCCTTGGCCAAAACAGGCCCAACCTGTTTGCTGGGTACAGGGGACATTTGCCTCTGGGTGCTCAGAGTGTGGCCAGGCCCTGAGCATGCGGTGTGCTCCACAAACAAGCCTTCTTCCCACACGCTTCCCTCCAAGGCAGCACATTCCTTGTGCAATCCAGAGATTGCTGGAAGAGTTTGAGAAACCGGAATAACCATCACACTCCAGAGCAGAAAATACAGTAATCCTGGACTTACAACAGATATTATCTTGACCTCCTTGACTCTACTCTGAGGCTCCCTCATCCTTGTTTTAAGTTTATACTGCAGCTTCTTTGATCACGGTCTCTCAAATGGTGAGCCATACCACCAAATTAGGTTGTTTCAAAATGTAATTAACTTTTTTTCAGACGGTTGCTACTGAACAAGCTACATATTCATTAACACCAAAACTAAATTAGCAGTAACACACAGCTGCAACCAGCCTGTCAACTGCACACCTTAGCACACGCTCGTACCATATCACACCAGTCATGAACATGTTAGCAGAAAAGAAAACCTGGAAGCCCCAAGGGGAAAACCAGCACCCAACAGCCACCGACTCCAATGAGCATCTACGAGGGGTGGGCAGTCTCCAGGGCAACCAAGCCCCCTGCCTCTCCTTCCTGACATCCTTGACAGGCCAGCCAGTGCCAGCATGCTTCCAGTCAAAACCAGCACACTGAACGGTCTGCTTTCCTTACTGGCAGAAGCCCCAGGCGACCCCGAGTGGGTGGCTGAGCTTTCCTTCGGCCGAAGCAACCCGAGCCCTAATGAGACCCACTGATCGGATTCATTCCTTCATCCGTTTATATGATGACTTCCCTTCTCACACAATGCAACCTAAAACCAAAACCACCAAGCATGACCCCCCCCAAAGGCCCCACCCACCCAGCACCCCAAAGGCCAGTCTCGTTCACCCCAACGTCCTCTAAAGGCAGCTCATTAGCCATCCAGGCTCAGGGCCCAAGGGACAAGGTGCCCTACGGAGGCCAGCAGGGTTAGGAGGCCTTGCAACCTTTCACACTGGGGTGTGCCTGGGCAGTTTAGGTCCAGAGAAAAGGTAAGCAGAGTATTAGGAGAAAGCCACGCTGGCATCACAAACGCTGCTGTGTTGGGTAGTAGCAGCTGACAATATGCTGGGCTAGCAAACCACAAACACACAACACCGAGTACCTTGCAAGCAATCTGAGTTATGACTTCCTCATGCTACTGGCGACCTCGGGGCAGGGCGGGGGGGGGGGGAGAGCGCTAGCAAGGTGTGATCTTCTCAACAGCGGGCCCCCACCCTGGCTGGGCAGTGGCCTTCCCAAAGAAACTCGCTTGGCATCCACTTTGCATTCCTTTAGGCACCAAGAGAGTTTTCTTCTTATTCCTGTGGTTTTTCACAGGATCTGTGAATGTTGAGGCTTTAAAAATCGGTACTTCTTTCCTGGCATCGCTAAATATAGTTAGCATTGTTTTATTGTAATATGTGTGTGTGTGTGTGTGTGTGTGTGTGTGTGTGTGTGTGTGCGTGCACATGTGGGCGTGCCACTGCTATGGATCTTCAATGAAGATCTTCAAATATAGGCAACAAGTGCAGTGGGACTTGCAGACGGATTCTTTCAAACATCGGCACAGAAAACCACCCCCAGCAATATAGAAACCTGCCAAGCTCTGCTCCGCTCCTCCTCCAGGAGGCTTGCTGGAGAAGGACGGCATTTCTAGCAGGATTATCTTTGGATCCAAAGGTTTATTGATTCCTTCCGAAGGCCCAGCCAGAATTGCATACGGCATTTTGGGGAAGGCAGTCCAGCCCAAGGTTGCCTCTGAAAGCTGGGGCGGGGGTGGGGGGGTGGGGGGCTGGGCCAGCCTCCTTAGAAATCTCATTTACTCCCTCTGCCAGCCGGTTCCCGCCCCCCTGGGGGCCCTGGAGCAAGAGATAAGCCTCCCTTTCGGAGAGTGCAGTGCAGAGAGATAACAGTCATGGCCGCTCACCATTATTTATTCAAGGCTCTGCCAGCCACACAAGGCTGGGCCTCTGCAGGAGAAAAAGGGCCGTGCCAGCCCCCTCCCCCCCATCCCACAGCACAGTCCTGGTGGAGCCACAAAGCTGCACCACCTGTGCTACCTTTTCTTCGTCTGGCTACTTCCTCAAGCAATCCCAAGGAAAAGCTTCAAAACAGGGCCGGGGGGCAGCAGCAACTGAGTCAGCCCCCTTTGTGGCACCTTTCTTAGCCCAGGAAATGGTCAGCACCCCCCCTACCCCCAATTTGGAGGCAGAAGGGCATCACGGTCCTCTTTCAGGCACAACCTTCACATCTTTCACACCAGATTGGGAAGAAGTCCGCTGGACCTTACACAAGCAGGACCCCTCCCTGTCGCTCATCAGAGCAGCCCCTCCACCCTCAGCCTTCTGTGCAAAGCCTGGGAAAAGGCCAGGCTGCTTTAAGAAACGCATTGAATTTAGGGTGATTTTTCAAGCAGATGCTCCGGGCTCATGCAAAAACCTGAAAAACACCAGAGGATTTGTGGGGCTTGTGGAAAGTCCAACTCTTCTGTGAATCTTTTGCAATCTATGCAGATTTACACATTAATAGTCCGGCCACATCCCTGGCCGTGGCTTTAGCCCAGGATGTGCAGGGGATGCCGAGAGCTGGAAGCTTCGGACAAAGCACGGCTCCAGTGCTGCCGGAGGAGAGGAACGAATGACGCCGGCCACGATTCTGCCCCAAGAGTTGGAAGAGAAAGCTCCCTGCCGTCTCTGGATAACACCCAGATATTCCTCCGCTGACGGGAAAAGCATCGGGCCAAGTTCTTGCTTGTTTCTGCACTCGGAGAGACAAGCCGGTCTACACCTTTAGAGCCCCACATGATTTAGGAAAGGGAGCTGGGAATTCCTGAAAACCCCAGACGGTCCCCTTTCCCTCCCAGCCCTGCTGCTCCGGGGAGAATTCCCAGGTTTCTCCTTCGTCCCACCAAGCGCCACAGATTTGGGCAAGATCAAGGGAGCAAAAACAAGGCAAGCTTCAGGAAGGAGTTTTTCATGCTAATCCAGAATAAATACTGCATCCGGACGCTGCAAGAGGAACTGCCAGCTCCAAGTTAACAGCAGAGCCTCAGGGAGATCAGAAAGGTTTCTCCCCATCTGGGCTGAGCTGCAGCTGCTGCTGCTGCTGGGTCTGGCTGCCAAAGGATTCGCTTCCCAACACTTGGAGGTTTCCATCCACAACCCCTTCCCTTCTCAGCCCCGGCCCATCTCTCACACCTTCCATCCAGAAGGTTGCAAAGCATCTTGGGAAGGATCCAGCCCTGAAACAAGGCAGCTTAATCAGAATACTGCACTTTCCGAGAATGTTCCATTCCAGAGGATGCCAAATCAGGGAGGAATTTGGTCAGAAGCGAATGTCCCATTCCTGGATCAAGCAGCTTTGCATATCCCTAATTTGGATTCACCAGGATACCTGAAGGACGCCCCCCCCCAAACCTAATTTATATTTCATATGGCCCCCTGTATCACCTACGTGACTCTGGATGCCTAATAACGAAGACCAAAAAATGAAGTAAAGTCTCAACAGATCATTCAAAACATAGATAGCAAAAGTAGCAGCTGAGACGCTCACAAACCTCTCCAAGAAGCCACGACACGGGCTGAGCCACACTACTGGGGCTCCAGATTGGATGGCAAAGCCGCTTTATTGGCTGGGTCCAAAAGGCCAAGCAGGGTCATGGCAAGGCTGCTCTTCGGAGAGCTGACGTTGCAGGGGCCACCACAGAAAAGGCCCTCTTTCTGGGTCCTGCCAGATGGCGCTCTCTCGCGGTGGATCCAGAGCAGGCTGTTCCTATCAGGTCTAATGGGACAGGCAGACACCACTGGGGAGAGACATAGTCACCAGGCCCCGGGCCGTGAAGGGCTTAAAGGTAACCACCAGCACCTTGAATTGCACTTGGACGCACACCAATGGACAATGCAGTTGACGGAGCACACGCGCTGAGCGTGCCCATAACCGCCCGCCCCTCTGCATTTTGTACCAGCTGCAGTTTCCAAATGTTCTTCAAGGGCAGCCCCACCCAGTTGCCTTGCAGTAATCCAATGCTGTGCCATTAGGGCACGGGTGGGACTCTTTTTCCTCCTGTGCTCCAAGCTTGAAAGGCTCTTCCCTGGTGAGCAGCCTCACCACACCCTCTTTAACCAGCCTTCCGCCATGCTATTAAAGCCACGGTGCTCAGCAGCCTCCCGTCATCCCAGGGAGGCAGCCGGAAAAGCAAGAACATGACAGCTGATTTCACAAAATGGAAGCTGAAGATCGGCTGCAGCCTCAGAGGAAAAACAAAGGCAGGAAATCCCACAGAACCCCGTTGCTCCAGAGCTTGTGAGTGAAACCCATGGAGGCATCTGGGACCTCTGGCTTGTAGCCTCCAGGGGTTGAGGACCTTTCTCTGCCCCCCCCTTCTGCTGGAAAAGCTAAGATCTGACCATCCTTCTGCACCCTGAGCCTTCCAAGAGGGAGGCAGAAGAGGAGTCAGGGTCAGAAGCTTGCTTCCTCAGGGATCTCAGAAGATCATGGCCAGGTGTCCCTGAAACCACTGGAAAGGCTGTTGGGAAGTTGCAGGAGACACAGCTCTGGTAATAGCAATAGCACTTAGACTTATATACCGCTTTACAGTGCTTTACAGCCCTCTCTAAGCGGTTCACAGAGTCAGCATATTGCCCGCAACAATCTGGGTCCTCATTTTACCCACCTCGGAAGGATGGAAGGCTGAGTCAAGGATTGAACTCCTGGTAGTGGGCAGAGTTATGGAGGAAGGAAGGAAGGAAGGAAGGAAGGAAGGAAGGAAGGAAGGAAGGAAGGAAGGAAGGAAGGAAGGAAGGGACAATAGCAATAGCACTTAGACTTATATACCGCTTCACAGTGCTTTACAGCCCTCTCTAAGCAGTTTACAGAGTCAGCATGTTGCCCCCCAACAATTTGGGTCCTCATATGGGTTAGGGCTTATTAATACTAAATTATTGATAATTTAAGTGGCTTGGGCTGTGAGTTGCAAGAGATAACCATGGTATTCTATTTCTGTGATCTATCTTTTAATAGGCCTTCTTGGGAATTAATATGGCTCTATTGATTTTTCTATTGATCTCATATACCTATATCTATAGTACAGAAGATCATGGCCAGGTGTCCCTGAAACCACTGGAAAGGCTGTTGGGAAGTTGCAGGAGACACAGCTCTGGTAATAGCAATAGCACTTAGACTTATATACCGCTTTACAGTGCTTTACAGCCCTCTCTAAGCGGTTCACAGAGTCAGCATATTGCCCCCAACAATCTGGGTCCTCATTTGACCCACCTCGGAAGGATGGAAGGCTGAGTCAACCTTGAGCCTGGTGAGATTCGATCTGCCGAACTGCAGCTAGCAGTCAGCTGAAGTAGCCTGCAGTGCTGCACTCTAACCACTGCGCCACCTCGGCTCGGTAATGCCAAAGTCATCCTTGGTCCAGAAGCAAGATGCTTGGAGGCCATCTCACCATGCCTGGTGCTGTTGGGTTTCCAAGCCACAGACCTCCTAGAGCTTTCTACCTCCTGAAAGAGCTGGCTGAAGCTTGCCTGAATGGGCAAGGATCTGCCTGGATGGCAACTTTCTACTGCCCTGAAATTTAGAAAGATGCTCACGTCCTACTACATGCAGCTCTATGGGAGGGGCTCAGGTGGCTTCTTCCTCTTCTGTATAGACCAGGGGCCTCTAAACTTGGCAATGTTAAGAATTGTGGACTTCAACTCCCAGAATTCCTCAGCCAGTCCACCAGTCTTAATGTTGCCAAGTTTGGAGACCCCTGGTAGAGACAGTGCTCCACGGGGCGGGGGGGGGGAGGATCTCCCTCTGGCAAAACACTCCAGGCCAACATCATGTCCTCCCACCAGAGCAGTGGCTCTGCCTTCAGGGCAAAGGAAGAACCTGGTTTGGCCTTCCTTCAAGAGTCGAGTGTGGCATATGGTTTTAGGGACTGGTATGGCTGCCTTTGTGCTGGCAGAACTCAGCAAATGGAGGGAGAACAGTGCTCAGTTCTGGCCTTGGAGGGCAGCTGGCTGATGAGTTGACCGGCTGCTACCCAGGACTGTGGTGGGAAGATGTTGAGACAGCAGCCTCACTGCTATGGGGATGAGGGGACCCTCACTTCCTCCCGGACATGGGGACATGCTGCCAGACTGCCCCAAAATTAGAGAGAAGGAAAAAAGAGAAAAAGGAAGTTGCTAGGAGAGAGGTTGGAAATAAAGTCACACCAGTTGTGGGTTCCTGGCTGGGGAGGGAGAGGAGGCCGCGGGTGGCTTCCCTGGAGGAAGGGAAGGAAGTCCCAAAGAGACACATCTTCACCCAAGATGGCAAGGAGGGAGTTGACCAAGCTCTGGGATCTGGGGCAAAACTGAGAGGCTCTTCCCCCACAGAGGAGAAGAGCATTGGCTGAATCAAGCCCCACCAAGCTCTCCCTCCCTCCCTCCCTCAGAATTAGGAGTAAGCTGGCACAAGGCCTGGGCTCTACGATAGATACCTGTTGTGAATAGCCTCACCGTAAAAGCATAGACGCCTTTGGGGGTCTTCTATGCTTGCAAACCAGAGGAGGCCTCCAATCCAAAAGCACAGTCCCACTGGGGCAATGAGAGACCTCCCCTCCCTCAAGGGAGGCCAGGGATCCTCTGCAGGGAGGGCAGCCCCCCTGGGCTTCTGCCCCAGCCAAGACTGACCTCAAGGGAGCCCCAGGGCTTTCAGGCCCTACTTGCTGCTCTGCTCTCAAGGCAAACGCAGCCAGGGGCCTTCTGGAGAACTGAGCTGCTTCTAGCAACCTTCCGCCTTTGCTCTATGTTCAAAGAAGGCAGCTTGCTCAAACATCGGAAGGGCAAGACTGAAGGTTTGGACTGAAAATTTAACAATTTCTATGGCTGCCCAACTTGCAAGATGGTTTACTGGGGATTACAAGAGTGCAAATGGCTCTTTTGCACACCCACCAAGATGCTCCGAGGAAAGCGGTCCCCTACATTCTACCAATGCACAAAGCAATGGCAAAGGGCTGGGAGGGTGACCTATGAGAAATGCCGCCGTGTCTAGGGCAAGCCCCAGGGCTCCTGAGGGCACCAGGATGGCAAGGGCTGCCAGGAGCCGATGGGAGGAGGCCGCCATGCCTGGAAGTACAGACTGAAGCCTGCACCAAGCACCTTGCAAGTGGCTGCACACACCTCAGCAATCCACCCTCCACACGTGGGCAGCCTCTCTGTGCATGGGCAGAGAGGGAGAGGATGAAAACCAGCTTGCCCCCACCTGGCTTCGTGGCTGAAGCGAGAATTACTGAACTAGTTTGTTAAAAGGGGAAAGAAATCTGAAGGAAAAACAGAATACCTCAATTGTTGTGATCTGTTAAATCAGGATTTTCACTATTGAGACAAAACTGGATCTTATTAACGAGTTCCAGTTTTTAAAATCACAGGATAGTCAGGATTGTAAAATTAGCTCCCAAAATATTGAAAGACTGACAATTTGTATCTACAAAAGGAATAAAAGAGGAGGATTTGAACCTATTTCTACAGGCACCCAGGGGAAGCTTCAACACCAGGGATCCACCAGGAGGGGCTGAGCGCCCGGCCTCCTGGAAAGCGATTCTCAACCGTAGCCCGTTCAAGATACGTGTACGCCCAGCATTCCCCAGCCAGGCCAGCCCCCCAAAAGAGCAGGGTCTCAGCCCCAACACCATTTTAGGTGAGCAGAGACCCAGCAGGTACTTCTCACACTGAACCTTCGCATGGAAGATCGAGCTGCGCTTGTGTCTCTGTGAGGAAGAGACAATCCAACGTCCACTGCAGATGCTCAGGCACATTTGACCAAATGCTGCTTTTCCCTGAGAAAAATCTCTGCTTTATCCTAAATGTTGTGTGCTGCGTTTCAGACAACCTTTGGGTCCCAGAAATTGCCAAAGGAGCACAAATTTCAGGTCCTGGAGATGCAGCCGGTGGTGCCTCCTCCTGGTCACACCTCGCCTCCTTTCTATGAACCAGCACTCAGTCCCCCAGCCCCATCAAAACGGACTCCTCCAGCAGGCCTCGGGGTCAGGGTGTGGAACTGCGGATCCCTCCAGCACTGGAACTGTTTTTGATCAAAGGAATTGGCTTTTTTTTTAAATTTCATTACTGTATGTGGACGGTTTTAACCTAATTTATGAAAGTCAGGTACACTATGCTGCTTTAAGTCCAGGCAACTGAGCAGTCTATTAGCCAGTAAATACACCATCCAAACTCACCCGGTGGTTCTTGTCCTTTGTTCACTTAACAAACTGAGCTCTGCAATGTCGCCAAGACTCAGTATGGATGTTTACGATTCTTCCTCCTGAAGAACCCAACCATCCCATCAATGAAAGCCTTCTTAAGCTGACCAGAGGCTCTGAGCCCAACAGACCTCGAGTTTCACTGGCTGTTTGGTGAAAGTCCTGGTGGCCCACCTAGAGAATGGGGGGAAATAATCCCAGGCTTTGATGTGAACGTCCTTACGTTCATTCAATGCAGCATCAAGGAGGAGAAAAAGGAAGTTGGAAGACATGTAACAAACAAGTTTGGAGCCTCCTCTCTGACCATGATGGCAAAGAGTCTTCCCTCATCTCAGCACTGTCTCTCCTGCCTGGTTGGGAGGCTGCCAAGTGGGCTGTTCTTGCAATTGGGGCCAATTGTCAAGGTAGTACAAAGAAACATAAGTGAAGTGGAGCTACCAACTGGGTCTTCCAACTGGGACTACCCCAGAACATGACAACAAAGAAATAAAGGAAGAATGCTTCATAATGTATCTTCCTCACCTTCACACAACCGATAAACTCATCATGCTCAGCTTTGGGTCCAGTCCCTAGATGCTTCCCCCAGTACAGTGGCTCTCCTTCCGTGAGAAAAGAGATGGAAGGACACCGAGGAGAACAGCTCAAGAAAACGAGTTGGGGCCAAAGTTTGCAAGGACACAGCCACGGAGACCAACCAAGTGACACGTTGACAGAGTCCAGGGCCCTTGGTCAGCATCCCTCTGTCCACCTCAAACAAGCCGAGTGTGCAACCTTTCTTTTGGGGCGGGCCCCTGCAGACAAATCAATCGGAAATGTTGCTGATAGTCAAGATACAGGGGTGTCAAACTGGCGGCCTGCGGGCCAGATGCATCACGCACAGGCGACGCCCACCCCGGCTCCGCAAAGACAAAAAACATCACGTGATGTCACGTGATGCGATCGAGTTTGACACCCGTGGCAAGAACAACGCAAACCAGGGCTACCACAACACTATGTCATCACCAGCCGCTAAGCTGGGTTGGCCAACCAAACATACATCCCCATTCCCCAAACTCCCACCAAGGGGTCAACAGAAAGCCCGAGACAAGTTTCAAACGATGAGGAAATGGCCCAGGGAGGCCATCCTGTCCTTAGCACTGTAGACTGAACGTATTACAGCTTATGCTGTTATGTGGCAATTTAGCCTGGGCACCAAGAGGGAAGCAGGAGCCCCTAAAGAGCTTTCTGGCAAGGAGCTCAGAGGGGCAGCCCAAGGAATGTGGGATAAACAGCATAACCACCAAATAGGTTTGTTACTGGCTGACAACCCGTACTCAACAGGTAGTCCTTAATGGAACCACATCTACATGGAGGGAAGCAAGCGGTGGGTATCCCAGGGTCCATCTTAAGCCCAGGACTCTTCAATATCTTCATAAATGATTTAGATGAGGGAATAGAAGGGGAACTCATCAAATTTGCAGAGGAGAACAAGCTAGCAGGAATAGCCAACACCCCAGAAAATAGGCTCAAAATCCCGATGAATCTCAGCAGACTGGAACACTGGGCCCTATTTAACAAAATGAAATTTAATGGTGAGAAAAGTAAGGTTCTACATTTAGGCAAGAAAAACCAAATGCCCAGGTACAGAACAGGGGGTACCTGGCTCAATAACTGCGAGAGGGATCTTGGAGTCCCAGTGGACAGTGTGTTGCAGCTGCCAAAAAAGCCAAACCCAGTCCTAGGCTGCATTAACAGAGGGATAGAATCAAGATCATGTGAAGTGTTAATACCACTTTATAATGCTTTTGTGATCGCCACAATATAAAAAAGATATTGAGACTCTGGAAAGAGTGCAGAGAAGAACAACAAAGATGAATAGGGGCTGGGGGCTAAAACATATGAAGAATGGTTGCAGGAACTGGGTCCGTCTAGTCTAGTGAAAAGAAAGAAGTAGGGGCGACATGACAGCATTCTTCCAATATTTGAGGGGCTGCCACAAAGAAAAGGGGGCCAACTTAATTTTCCAAAGCATCAGAAGGCAGCACAAGAAACCATGGATAGAAACTAATCAAGGAGAGAAGCAACCTGGAATTAAGGAGAAACTTCCTGACAGTGAGGACAATTAACCAGTGGAATGGCTTGCCTCTAGACGTTGTGGGTGCTCCATCACTGGAGGTTTTTAAGAAGAGATTGGACAGCTATTTGTCTGGAATGTTACAGGGTTTCCTTCCTGAGCAGGGGTTGGACTAGAAGACCTCCAAGGTCCCTTCCAACTCTGTTATTATGAATGTGTGGAGGCCAAAAAAAGCTTTCTTGAATGCTTTCCTGTCTCAGCAGCCATCTACAGGCGGGGGAGGAGGCTTCCTATCAAGACCATTCTGTTCAGCAACAAAACCCTTTTACAGTTGGAAATCAAGCGTGTATCCATCGATTTAAACAAGAGCAACAAAGCTGAAATGCGGCTTCATCCTAGCAGGCTTCCAATTAAATATCTGGTTTGTGGCACACAGTGTGCTCTGGATACAGAACAGGCCTCAGCCGGCGGTTTACAGGCCCACCCATGCGGACACGGGGTCAAGGAAAAAATAGGTTAGATGCCCACCTCTCACTTCAGCCAGGCCACACCTTTCCCAGGGGAGGAAGATGTGGGGCAAATCCGGCATCTGGGGGCGGATCTGGCTTTGGCAGGCTGGTTTACGCCACTGCCCCCAGGGCCCTTCTCTCCAGCCTAAAGGTTTGCCATGGCCACCTAAGCCACAAGCTTCACTGAAGGACAATGTGCTAAATGTCTCTGGTGTCACCTTAAGGGCAAAGGAAGGCCGAACTCCCAAGGCCCAAAGGCAGAGCAGGCAGCTTAGCTATGCTGCAACTGGTTTACAAACACACCCATGTGCGAGAAAGGAATGCAAAATGAGAGGCCGGCTTGGCTAGAAATGGCTGGGGGGGGGGAAGGGGGGGGAGTCTGCATTTCACCAGGAAGTGAAAACTGGTTTGGTCTCTTGAGAAACAGTCAGAGAAGTAGAGGAACCTGAGCCCAACCGCCCTCTCCCTTCAGCTCTGCCTTAGTCTGGCCAGTACCCAAAAGATTAACAATGGTGGCCAAAACATCAATGGTGCCATTCATGCTTCACCTTCACTTCTGGCTCTCAGAGGCCAGCTCTCCCCTTGAGAAGGACTGAAAGCACCACGGAGTGAAGGGCTGGAGCAGAGAGGGAGGCTTTGCATCTGGCTGGGCTCTCAATCAGGCCAAGGAGGCACCACTGAACGGCACCACAAACGTAATTACAATGCCTCGGATGGGTGATTTGTCTTGTTCTTAGTATTTCAAATGACTACCTCCCCCCTCCCTCCCTCCCTCCCTCCCTCCTGCCTTCAAGTCAGTGTTGACTCCAGCCCTGTTTGGCAAGACTTCAGAACTAGGTTGCCTCCCTCCTAGGCTGAGAGAGAGGGATTGGCCCAAACTGGCTTTATGTCTAAGACAGGACTAGAATTCACATCTCCTGGTGCCTTAACCACTAGAGCAAACTTCAACTGACAGCAGAGCCCAGACTGTCAGTGAGAAAGCAAAAGATTCCTGCTTCTTCTCTGCCCCCCCCCCCACTGCTTTAGCATCACCCACTCCCCACCTTCAGAAGGAGCTGGGGCTCACAGCCCACCTGCCTAAGCCCCCTGAAGCATGGGCTTTGGTGCTCTGGGGACAAAACACATCCCATCTTCTCATTCGGCCCGAATCCGGAGCTGGCAAGGCTGGTGTTGGGATGCTAAAGCAGCCCTGATTGCAGCTGCCAGCCCAGATTGTCCAGAGGTGGTCAGCTGGATTTCCAAAGGAGCCCTTGCCACCTACACAAGGCCTCCCCCCCACCTGCCAATTTGAAGTAGCTGGAATGGCCATTTTAAGTGATGCGATATATTCAATTATTCATAGTCAATTAATGTTATATTGGAAAACTCCCCGGCATAATTAAATATCTTAGTCTTTCATTTTTATTTTATTCTTTCTTCTTCTTCCCCTTTACCCTTGTGTCTAGACCAGTGATGGTGAACCTTTTTTTGCTTGGGTGCCAAAAGGGTGCGCACGCGTGCAATAGCGCACACACGCGTGCCCAAACCCATAATGCAATGCCCTCCCCCGCGCATGTGTGCACAACCCCCCCCGCACTGCCCCCCCTGCATGCACGCAGGCCTCAATGAAGTCTCCGGACTTCCAGTAAGCCAGTTTGGCCGTTTTTCACCCTCCACAGGCTCCGGAGGCTTTCCTGAAGCCTGGGGAAGGCGAAAACGGCCTCCCCCCGCCCTCCGGAAGGCCGAAAATCAGCTTTCCAGTGCGCACATGCGGGCCTGAGCTGACATAGGGCAATGCCTCACGTGCCCTCAGATATGGCTCCGTGTGCCACCTGTGGCACGCATGCCATAGGTTCACCATCACAGGTCTAGACTTTCTTTAAAGTAGCTCATAAAAACATTCGTTTAGGGCAGTGATGGTGAACCTTTTCGGCACCGAGTGCCCAAACCGGAACACGTGCGTGTGCACCGGATCGCCAGAAACCTGAAGACCAGGTGGCCGATGCGCATTTGTGCGCCAACCACCTGGTCTTTGTGTTTCCGGCATGCATGGTAGTCTTCGCATGCGCTGGAGCGCCAGAAACCCGAAGACCAGCTGGCCAGCGCGTATCAGAAACCAGAAGAGCAGCTGGCGACGGCGCGCATGCCCACAGAAAGGGCTCTGTGTGCCACCTCTGGCACGCATGCCATAGGTTCGCCATCTCGGGTCTAGGGGGTTAAGGTACCAGGTCAGAGATCAGGTGACAGCGAGTTCTAGTCCTGCCTTAGGCATGAAAGCGCCTGGGTAACTGTGGGCCAATCACCAGGAGGCTGTGAGTTCTAGTCCTGCCTTAGGCACAAAAGCAGGCTGGCTTAGTCTCTCTCAGCCAACCCCACCTCGCAGGGATGTTGTTGTGGGGAAAACAGGAGGAGGAGGGAGATACCTTTGCTGCCTTGAGTTATTTATAAAAATAATAAAGGCAGGATATAAATAAACAATAACAATAAATAAATCAATGACAAAAAGATAACAAGAAAACAAGTCTCAGCACTCCAGACTGACCCCAGATCAGTTTCCCGTACCTCTTGAGCAAGGCTGATGAATCCACCGAGACAGATAATTATGATCAGAGCCTGCCAAAGTCTTGGGGTCATCTCCACAATGAGCAATATGGAGAGATGCATCAAAACAGGCTGGTGACACTCACCCAGCAAGCACCTCCCAGCCCTTTGATCAGCCAACCCAGCCGAAAAGCTTCCACCTGCTGCCAGGTGTTGCGAAAGAGGGAGAGACTGACTCACTGGAAAAGGATTGCAGACTGAATCACTGCAGCCAGAAAGTTGGCAGTTTCCTATTTTTTAATCTGATTATTGACATTCCCTCAAAAGATTACAGGTACTCCTCAATTTACAACCATTTGTTTAGTGACTGTTCGAAGTTACAACGGCACAGGGAAAAAGTGACTTATCACCCTTTTTTCACCCTTACGATCATTGCAACATCACCATGGTCACTTGAGCAAAATTTGGACGCTTGGGAACTGACTCATATTTATGACGGTTGCAGTGTCCTGGGATCACGTGATCCCCTTTTGTGACCTTCTGACAAGCAAAGTCAGTGGGGAAGCCAGATCCACTTAACAACCATGTTACTAACTTAACAACTGCAGTGATTCACTTAATAACTGTGGCAAGGAAAGTCATAAAAAGGAGCAAAACTCACTTAACAAAGGTCTTGCTTAGGAACAGAAACTTCAGGCTCCATTGTGATCGTAAGTTGAGGATTACCTGCTCACAAAAGGTTAACTAAAAACAGTGTTTCTAAACCTTGGTCACTTGACGTTGTGTGGACGTCAACTCCCAGAATTCCCCAGCCAGGAAAGTTGAAGTCCACACACATCTGGAAGTAGCAAACACAGATCTAAAGTGGCATCCAAAATAATTCTTGCTTTGCTGGGCACTGATAAATGTAAATCAGCACAAAGGCCAAAGTCCCCTTCCCAAGAAACGGCTGACCCCCTGCCAAAATTGGGGTCTCAGCAGGATGGAAAGCGAGGTCAGGGCACACGGAAGCCACATTTTAAAACCACCTCCACAGCCACACCTGCTTCCTCCCTAGCCCAGAAAGTCCTTACGATGTCGTCAACAGGATTCCAGGTAAATTCCTTTTATAATATATTCATGCAGGCTGTTGTCCTGCTTCTCAAAAGCAAATGGCCCAGTTGCAACCTGTTTTCTTCCTGTTTGCAGAGCAGGCAAAGTTAAGCATCTGTCTAAAAGGCAGGCCACACACCCGAGGCCCCAGTACTGGGTGGGAGGCCTCCATCTTTGGGGAACATAAGGGAGGAAACAGAGGTTCCCTCTCCATAGGGATGCCTAGAGAGGCATGTTGATTTCACTGGGGTACCCCCCATCATTCTCATCAGGGACCAAGGAAGCTGTTGGCAGGAGAGACGGTCCCGTAAGTAGCTGGGAGACCTACAGGTAGGGCTTCAATGGCACAACCACAAGTTCAGATTATACCCCAAACCCCATTGGTCACCAGCGCAGCGATGGTACCTAACTGTCCAAGCAGCAGCCAGGCTACTGCGGTGCAGATGCACAACTAAAATAAGGCGATGGAGCCAAGCAAGCCCGCGCTTGTCCAAAATGGTTTCTGGTCTATTCATTCAGCTGGAACACTTTTGATCTGCCATCTGAAATTGGCAGAGCTTTCTAGTCATGGATGGGTAACTGGCTAAGACAAAGCCACGGTGCCACTCGCCCTCAAAGGGAGGGGGAGGGGGCTCCTGTTACTTGAGATCTATCAGACTCCAGGTGACTCCCTGAGATGGCCCACCTGAACATCCCCGTCGTGACTGCCCCGTGATGAATCTGTAGGGGCGGCACCTGACTTCTGTTGGCAGAACATCTGGAAAGCGCCACCTGCACAAAAGCTGCAGTCCACTTCATGGGCTCCTCCTTGGATGGAAAGGACCTCCTCCTGCAATAAGGAATGATGTCCAAGACCTCTGCAGATGACCGAGCGTTTTTCCGTGAGTTACTCCAGGTCAGCTCTTCCTTGCAAGGGCAGCAGGAGCCTGGCATGTCCCCTCTCTCTGCCCTCCACACAGACAGGGTCCCCAGCCACCTGAAGGACCAGCCCCCCCCCTGTGCCCCACAGAACTAAGGAACAGCAGGCATGCACAGATCTCCAGCCAGAAAAGAGGCAGATCGCCCTGGGGGTGGGGGGATACTTCTCAGGGTAGCCCACAAAGGAGGGAGAGGGAGAGGGAGAGGGAGAGGGAGAGGGAGAGGGAGAGAGGGAGAGGGA
>QLTV01004096.1:659932-677294 GCA_003457575.1 Thermophis baileyi
CGGGACGGAGGCGGCGGGGAGGGGAGGAGTAGTCGCGTCCTCTGCGCACGTGCCGGGCTCCGGGCTCCGGGCTCCGGGCTCGCCTTCCCCGATGCAGGAGCCGGCGCTGGGGGCCAAGCGGCTGCCCGGCCAGAAATCAGAGCTGCAGCCGGCAGTCTCCGATGCCCGATCCGCCCCCGCCGCTCTCTCTCCCCGAAGCCCGGGGCTTCTGCGGGGCGGTCGCGCTTCGCGCCCTGCAAAGGGCCCCCCTCGGCTCGCAATTCCCGGGTCGGCGGGGTGGGGGTGCGCGGGCTTCCTTGCGACCTTTCCTCAAAAGCCCGGAGGAAGAAGCGCTGCCTCGAACCGGGCTCGGGCTCGGCAAAAGTGAAGGGCCAGGGACGAGCACGTCCTGCGAGGGGAGGCAGCTGCCCTGCCGGAGCGCCTCCCGCGGACAGCGGGGCCAGGCGAGGGTCCCGTCGCGGGTTTCTTCCTCCCGAGAACCGGCGCAAAAGGAATCCCCGCTCTGCAGACTCGCTTCGGGTCCCTGGAGAAGAGGGCGGCCCCCGAAGGGCCTGGATCTAAGCAGCCATGAAAGGCAGCGAGGCTTCTTGGGCAGCCAGGGCGCCTCCGGTCTTCTCTTAGTTATGGAAACGAACGCCAGAGAACCGACGCCTCTGAAAAGCCAGGAGTCCGTTCAGCGCCAGCAGAACTAGGATTACCTCCCCCCCCCCCCAAGAGTGACTTAGGGCATCGCCACAACACCAAACTCTCCCCTTGCCTCCCTTGGTGGTCGGAGGAGATGAGGGGCTTCCTGTGGCTCCCAGAGGCTGAATCTGGGCTGTTTTGAGGGACCAAAGCAAGCTCATCGATCCCCAAATCATTGCAGAAATTTGGAGCACCATTTTCCATTCGAGGAGAGACTGAACCCGGAGATCCATGGAAAACAAAACATGAAGACTCGCAAATGTTGGTACTGTGGGTACTGGAGGCCGAAGAACAAGCACATCTCTTGAAAACATCTGGGCAGCTCAACCTGAGGAGCGTCAAGAAAGCAGAAAGCCCTTGGAACCTTTCTGGTTTTCAGATGCCTTTCTGCCTCCATCCACTAAATTGGTCTGTCCCTCCATATTTTATTTTATTTATTTATTAAATTTGTTTGTCGGCCATGAGATTCTTCCTGAGAATCTGGGCCCAGACCACTTTCCAGGGCTTGTCACCTTCTGCCACAGAACCTCCCCGTGTGAAAATTGCTGTATCTTTTAATGCTGGTGATTGGTCTGTAACAGAATAACAGAGTCAGAAGGGACCTTGGAGGCCTTCTAGTCCAACCCCCTGCTCAAACAGGAGACTATCATTTCAGACAAATGGCTATCTAGTCTCTTCTTAAAAACTTCCAGTGTTGGAGCATTCACAACTTCTGGAGGCAAATCGTTCCACTGATTGTTCTGTTAGGAAGTTTCTCCTTAGTTCTAGGTTGCTTCTCTCCTTGATTAGTTTCCAGCCATTGCTTCTTGTCCTACCATCAGATGCTCTTGAGAATAGCTTGACTCCCTCTTCTTTGTGGCAGCCCCTGAGATATTGGAAGACTGCTATCATATCACCCCCTAGTCCTGTGATGGCGAACCTATGGTTGGGCCTGTTTTTCGCCATCCACAGGCTCCGGAGGCTTTCCTGAAGCCTGGGGAGAGCAAAAAACGGCCCAACGGGCCTACCGGAAGTCCGGTGGCTTCAGTGAGGCCTGCGTGCATGCGTGGGAGGGGGGGCAGCATGGGGAGGGGGTTATGTGCGCATGCACGGGGGGAAGGGCATTGCATTATGGGTGTGGGCACGCACACGCGTGCTATTGTGCGCGCACGCGCCCTTTTGGCACCCAAGTAAAAAAAGGTTTGCCATCTCTGCCCTAATCCTTTTCATTAAATTAGACATACCCAATTCTAGCAACTGTTCTTCATATGTTTTAGCCTCCAGTCCCCTAATCATCTTTGTTGCTCTTCTCTGCACTCTTTCTAGAGTCTCAACATCTTTTTTTATAGTGTGGAGACCAAAATATTCCAGTATCCCAAGTGTGGTCTTACCGAGGCATTATAAAGTGGTATTAACACTTCCCATGATCTTGAGTCTATCCCTAAAATGTTACTTTCTCACACATCTCTGCCTCAAGAGAATCCCAGGCAGATTTTTCTTTTAATTGCTCCTCTGGATTCAGGAAGTCATCTATTTTATCTTGTACAGCTGCTCTGTGGGCTTCTCTCACATGCTGTAGCCCTCTACGTGTTTCCTTCTGAAGTGGGCAATATGATGCTGAGAAAAGGAGTCAGAAATAACCAGCAATTCTATTTTTCCAGACTCAGAAGTCTGCTAGGGGGGAAAAGAGCAGCATGGAGAATTAATGCCAGGACGGCAGAAAGTCTTGAGAACGGCACAATTGCTACAAAGAAACTGCATCCAGTTATCTGAGTAGAATAGTTCATTGGCCAAGTGCGATTGGACACACAAGGAATTAAAAAAGATTTTAAAAGGGGGGGGGGAGAGAAACGCCCAGACTTTATGAGCCAGAGATATCCATAATGACACCCCCTCCTTCCTACCCATGGCGTTTTGCAAAACGAAGAAAGAACTTTGCTTGGTGTTGCTGTACAATGATACTTTTGCAAATCAGACTCACAACCAAGGGGGGAAGAGTGTATAGTTCCTGGTTAATGCAACTTTTAACAACAAATTAAAACGTCATGCCAGCTCACCACCAAAAAGTGACTGGCTTTGCCCTGTAGGACCAGCTGGTTGAAAGAGAGTCGGGGAGAGGGTGTTGAAGGAAATATGCAAGAACCAATACTGAGCAAAGGGTGTGTGTGTGAAACTGTTTTTAAGCCCCGAAAAACAAGATGCGTGCAAATGGAACAGGCAGAGGCTGAGGAGGGACAGCACGATCAGTCCTGTACGATTTGATCCCTAGAGCCACTCTCAATGAAGGCTGTGCTGGTCTTCCTGGGGTGTTGATTTCATGGTATGGCTATCGGGTGCAATTGGCAGTCTCTGTGACACGCAGTAGGGAAGCTGCCTGCATTTAGAAGTGCATTTAGTACTTGAACTGCATTTAGTAGGTGTCAAAACATGTGTCGTCATGTGACATATTGCAACTTTTCCACCCTTTGCTAAACCGGGCATGGGCATTGTCGGCGCGTGACGCATCTGGCCCGCGGGCCACAAGTCTGACAGCCCTGTGGTAAACCCTCCAGTGTGTGTACTGTATTGTATGTACTGTATATGCATGTCTGAGTATACTGCCATGTATCCGTGGTCCAAAAAAGATTCTGGAGAAATGTCAGATGGTCACATTCGGTGCATCCTGGAAGTTTAGTGACAGCGCTGCAATTTGGGAGAAAAATAGAAGAAAACGATTCTGTCTGCTGTGACTTTGTACCCCGAATCCTTTTGCCAAGCTGTGCCTCTCCCACCGCTGGGCTCTCGGGCTGTTCAGAGGGCAGGAACGGCCTGGCTCCTTTCCGCCTAAAAAGCAGCACAGGCACCAGGGCTTCTCCACCCAGCGCAATGCTTGCCCTGCGATGCTGGGGATGATATGGGAAAGAGGCATTTATGTCAGCGGTGCCTGTTCAGGGGCACCCCAGAACAGCTCCGGAGGCAGCAGCGTTCTCTCTCTGCCTGCTGAAGGAATGACAGACATGCTGCAGAAAAGCATCTCCAGACAAAGCAGATCTGTGGTTGGAAGAGATGCCACCCCCCCCCATGTGCCACATGGGCTAGCAGCTCCTTCCCAAAGCAACTCTCTGCTGGCCAATTCAGAGGCAGCCGATGGGGGCTGCCTTTCAGCGCAGAGCCAGGGCCTGCTTCTGGCCAGAAGCTTCCCCAGCGACTGGCTGGACCCCGCAGGAGGTGGCCAGCCTCCCCGGTGCTGGGAGCACGGGTGTGTGTGTGTGTGTGTGTGTGTCTTACCCATTAGAGGAATTTCTTTCCCGAGTTGTTATGGCAAAAAGCCTCCAAAATTACTTGGGCTCTTGGCATGTTATTTGACGGGATTCAGAGGCAGCACTGTTACTTGTGTACATTTAGAAAGGCTAAAGGCCTCCTTGCACCATTTGCTGCTTGGGAGTCATCAATACAGGTCCTCAACTTACAACCCTTCATTTAGTGACAGTTTGAAGTTGCAATAGCACTGAAAAGTGACTTGACTATTTTTCACACTTACGACGGTCACAGCATCCCCAGTCATGTAAACAAAATTCCAACACTTGGCCACTGGTTCATATTTATGACGGTCGCAGGGTCACATGATCCCGTTTTGCAACCTCCTGACAAGCAAACGTCAATGGGGAAGCCAGATTCACTTAACAACTGTGTTACCCACTTAGTAATTGCAGTGGTTCACTTAACAACTGGCAAGGGGCAAAAGTGACTTAACTGTCTCACTTAGCAACAGAAATTTGGGGCTCAACTGTGGTCGTAAGTCAAGGACTACCTATACTAGTAAAAGCTAACGTGTGGTGAAACAATTATAACCCAGAGGAAAATCTCTGCCAACAAAGCCATTTCCCACGATGCATCATTTGGCAGCAGGAAACATTCATTTGTCTGGGATGGGTAAATTTGCCCTTCATCCAGGGAGGGCATTATCATGCCTGGCATAGTATGTAGCAAGGTTACTTTGTGTGCTGCAGATAACTTCCACTGGCGAGGGGGCGAGTTGTGGAAATTCCTTCCTCCTTCAGAGTTCCCCTGTGATGCTAGACATGCGTCTCCACCACTAGCCGAGATGTCTCCCTGAAGCGAAAGTGTGAGAGCTGGCTTCTTGAACCCAGATCTCTGGTGGCGCAGTGGTTAGAATGCAGCACTGCAGGCTACTTCTGCTGACTGCCGGCTGCCAGCAGTTTGGCAGTTGGAGTCTCTCCGGCTCAAGGTTGACTCAGCCTTACATCCTTCTGAGGTGGTAAAATGAGGACCCAGATTTGGGGGCAATAGGCCGACTCTGTAAACCGCTTAGAGAGGGCTGGAAAGGCCTGTGAAGCGGTATAGAAGTCTAAGGGCTACTGCTGGTGGGGTTCACCAATTGCTGCTAAGGTCTTGCTGAGTTATGGGGAGATGGTGCAGCACAGAATTCTGGGCCCTCCGGCACAGCCTTTAATTCTACAATGGACATGAAAACAAAAGTCTGTTTTTACACGGGTTGCTCTGGCAGTCATTCTAAGCAAAGCTAACAAGTAATTCAAGCAGTTAATTCAGAGCAAGACGCTCTGGGGCCCAGAGTCCACTAGAAAGGCCCTAAATCAGGGGTTACCAGCTTTTCTCACTCCAGATATCCCCCCCCCTTAAGTACAAATTCCTCCTGCCGGCTTTAACAGCTATTTCATGGTTAAGGTTTAACGAGATGTCCAGTTCAAGCAGAATTTGCGGCTGCCAGGAAGAGTCAGCTGGTTTGGGGCTGTTAGCCCAGTCAGCAAACCCGGTCCGTTTGTACCATCTCCAGGTAACAAGGAGGCAAATGCTTTTTGCGTTTGGAGCACGGAGAGTTTCCAGGGGGAGGAAACCGGGCCGGGCCTTTCTAGAGAGAGACGGGTCCTTTCCTCCACGCGAGCCCCCATGGCTCAGAGGGGCCTTGGGAGCAGCGGAGGTGGGGACTGGCTCTGCCGCACTGCTTGTGGTTCTCCGGGATCCAGTGATTTCCTGCCTGTCCAAGAGTGATGGGGGCAGCCTGCAGTGTGTCCCCTGGGAGCCATTAGCAGCAGTTCAGGTTGGATGGACGAGATCCGTGTGAAGACGCCGCGTTTTCCTCTATCCCTGCAAGAGGAGACCAAGGGAGGGGAGGGGAGGGGCTTCAAAGGATTCCTCTCCTCCCACCCCCCAATGCCAGTTATTGCATTTGTGTTTTCCAGGATGGGCTTGGATGTCCCCTCGGCTGCCTTGCAAGAGTTGGATCAGAGCCAATGCTGCCAATGCTGCTGCTACCTGGGCTCAACCAGAGGAAGCCCCCCCCCCTCAATCCCACAGGAGCTGCTTCTGGACAGGAGCACCCTAGCCGCCCCTCTGCGTGGTTCTCAACCGGGGCCACTTGAAGATGGCAAGGTGTCAACTCGGCATGTTGGGGAATTCAGAGGGTTGAAGTCCACCTGTCTTCAGGGTGCCAAGGCTGAGAAACGCTGATCTAGGAGGAAAGACCCCTTTTGACCTGCTTTCCTGAGAACGAGGAGGGGGAGGGGGTTAGGCCCACATACTGATGAAGTCCCCTGTGCCGATTGGCAGCAGCCAGTTGCAGCTCTTCTCCAGCTCCATTAGCACAGACCTCTCAAAGGCCAAGGCAGCCACCCGGAAAAAAAAGCCCTTCACATTTTCCCCTGAAGAAAGAGAAAGGGGAGGGGGAAGACACCCCAAATCCTTAAAACCCGGCCAGCGGATATATTGGCTAGCTACTGTTGCTCTATTCAGAGAACAGACAAAAGATGGCCGCTTGCTGGGAGAAGAAATGCAGACGCACATGGGTGTTGTGGTCCAAGATCTCCCGTGCACGCGAGGAAGCCTCCTTAGGGCACCAAAGCTGGGTGGGCGACACTCGGGGTCCAGCGGCTCCTTCCAGACAGCGCTGGGGTGGGGGTGGGGGGGCGTTCCCTCCCTGATCTGCTTGTGCTGCCTTCCTGGGGCTCAACTGACCTGTTTTGGCCGAGACGGACCAATACTCTGCCTGCATCTCGTTGGCCAGACGGACGGCGTCCCGCTCTGTCCGCTCACTCTCAGCATTGGACTGAAACGGAAAGAGCCACAGACGGGGAATGAGGTGCGGCCCCCCAAACATAAGCGCCTGCCTTTCCACTGCCCTCTGCCCAGGCCATGAGGGGACTGTGGGGAAGTTTCCTGCTGCAGGAGTGGGGAGGGATAGTGAGCTCAAAAGGCCTCCAAAGTAGATCTAGAGGGGGCAGAGTTGACTGCAGCCAAATTTCCACAGCCTGGCGTATGAGCACTCTGCAGGCCAGCCCCCTCCCCCTCTTGGGGGCTGAGTGGCTGCCCTTGTCCAGTATCTCCTCAGTCAGGGCAACAGACTCTCTCGCCTTGGCCAGAGGCGGCTGGGCCAGGCCGTGGCAGACAGCCTGAATGCCACAAGTGAGGGACGTGGCATCAGGGGCCACACAGCCAGCCCAGCAATCCCTACAAGCCGTGGATCCTTCATACGGCCAAGAGAAAAGGGAGGGGGCCAGCAACACAAAGGAGTATGGTGGGGGGAGGGGCGACAGACAGGCTGGGGTCCTCTGTGTACTCCCTGCCCTTCTGGCCTTGTCTGCATGAAAGAGATTCCACAGGGGAAGCCCCCAAGCCTCACCTCCAGCGCCCCCTTCCTTTCCAAGAAGAGCCCAAATAAGCTTTCTGAGAAAATCAATAATGGGGCGATGCAGCCACCTCCCTAGAGAAAGGAAGAAGGAAAGCCCAGGGCATAGGGAGGGGACAGGTTTTTGGGGGTGGGGGGGCAGCAAAGGCACCACCCTCCCCTCAGTTGCTTCACAAGAGCGACCAGTTCGTGTTCTTGAGCTTTCAAATAAATTGCTCCCACCCCAAAAGAATGGGTCTAGGGGATAACTCCACCAGGGTCTCTAACAGGTGTCTTACAGGTTATGGTCAGAAATACCAAGACGGGAGACAGAACAATGTGATGGAAGTTCCGCCTGTTTTTTACGTGTGTTTTGGCTGCCATCTTGATGCCCTTGGTCTCTTCTGGTGGAGGAACAGGGCGGGGGGGGGGGGGCTCCCAGCTCTTCACTCAGCCAGCATCACCCCCACCCCCAGCTGTCAGGGCCTCCCATAGACAGACATGCTCCATTCACTGTGCTGCAGATGGATTCCCAACCAACCAACTTGGTTCTTGAGAAAGATTTCTTCAGGCTCACCAGCAGATCCTTCTTGGTTCCCACCAGAAACACAAAGCTGGAGCCAGGGTGATTCTCCCGCAGGGCATCCTCCAGCCACCGTCTGGATGGGGAGAAGAGGACAAGTGAACGAGTGAGGGATCATCTGACACGCTGAGAAGACACACCTGTATCAGTCCTGGCTTGGGCCAGAAAGTCACCCTGCCTTCTTCTGCCACCCCAGCCCCAAAGATGCCTCCCCCTGTCCTGCTGCAATGGGCAGGCTCCACCTGGTTATTTGGTCTGGAAAGACAGTGAACAAAGAGCATCTTTGCAAGAGGGACCATCCCGTATAGATCACTGCGATGTGCGTTACATGGGGCTGCCTTTGAAAACCAGAAACTTCAGCTAGTCCAGAACACAGCAGCACAAACAGTATTGGGGGCTGCCATGCTTTGCCCATGTGGCATCTCTGTGGCGTGACCTGCACTGCCTTCCAGTCTCTTTCCAGGTGCAATTCAAGATGCTGGTCATCACTTCCAAAACCCAGGTTATCTGTCGAACCCTTAGGACATCTACCCATCGTGCCAGGTCAAATAGGGTGGGCACGGCCCTGGTCCCCTCACCAAAATATAGCCATTTTATGGGAGCTAGGAAGCCTGCCTAGGTAGCCGCTACCCCTTCCCCTGAAACCTGGCAGGCTTCTGCCCTCCTGGCCTTCGTAAAGCACTGAAGACCTCGCTTTCCCCCAAACGA
Source organism: Thermophis baileyi (assembly GCA_003457575.1). Taxonomy (NCBI): domain Eukaryota; kingdom Metazoa; phylum Chordata; class Lepidosauria; order Squamata; family Dipsadidae; genus Thermophis; species Thermophis baileyi. The sequence goes on from QLTV01004096.1 coordinate 668,509, forward strand.
TAGGACGGGGTGACTGCATGTTGGAAGCTTGACACGGTGCCTGGTTTTTATCTTCTATGGCTTTTAATACTACTTTATGTTGTTTTAATTCTTGACTGGGAAGCACCCAGGGTCTGTTCCAAGGCGGGGGGAGCTAGAGCAATGCTTTGAATAAATGAATAGATCTCTGCCTTCTGCCTCTCAGCATTCGGCCTGTTTTTCTCTCTGCAAACCTAATCAGGTGGCGGCCAGCCATCTGCCCATGTTTGCACCGTTGCTCCTTTGAACCGGCAAACGGATCTAGTGACGCCCCGAGTGATCAGGCAGAGGAAAGCGAAGGAGAGGCAGAGGGCAGAGGAACGGAAGGCGCACCATCTGTTCTCCCGCGCAGCAAACAAGACGGTCCCTGTGCCAGTCCCCTCCGATACGGGCCTCCTGCCCACCAAGCCTAGTTAAAGAGTCAACTGATCCTCCCCCTCGGAAAGAGCTGGGGTAAAACCGCACGAGCCGAAGGGCCCCAGAGCCCCCCGGAGCCAAGCCGGAGGCAACGCAAGAGGGAAGCAGTCCGGCAGAACCGAGAATGGCTGTGCCCTCCTCTACGCATAGCCTGCAGAGGCGGTTCGGAGTCAACTGGCATAAGGGCATCAGGACCAGCCAAGCTTTCACCCTCCCTTGGCCGCCTCCTCCTCCTCCTCCTCCCGGGCCCAGCTTGATTCCACACAGCAGGAAGAAAACGGTGCCTCCCTCGTTGGCAGGCGGGGTGAAGCCATGTTCCTCACATAGTTTAATGCATGCGTGCCTCTTCTCCGCATGCAAATTAATATTTAACTCACATGGGGCTTTTCTGAGGTGAAGTCTCTCACCTAAATGTGGAGGAGCCATGATTTCAAATTCCAATTGGTGACAAACTTGACTTTTTGCTACAGAAATGCCACAGGCCAGCTTAAAGGCCTTTCCATTGCGTGTGTGTGTGTGTGTGTGTGTGTGAGAGAGAGAGAGAGAGAGAGAGAGAGAGAGAGAGAGAGAGAGAGAGAGGTGAGAAGGGGTANGCCTTTCCATTGCGTGTGTGTGTGTGTGTGTGTGTGTGAGAGAGAGAGAGAGAGAGAGAGAGAGAGAGAGAGAGAGAGAGAGAGAGAGAGAGAGAGAGAGAGAGAGGGAGAGAGAGAGAGAGAGAGAGAGGAGGAGAGAGAGGGAGAAAGGGGGAGAGAGGGAGGGAGAGAGAGAAAGAGAGAGAGAGAGAGAGAGAGAGAGAGAGAGAGAGAGAGACAGAGAAGTCAGAGCGGGTATGCAGGATCAGATCCTTTAATCATCTTGGTAAGCTTAATGTTTCATGATGAGACACTAATAGGCCATTTCTCCACCCACCATGGGCTCCTAGTATTCCCACCCCATATCACTGACGTCTGCCACCATGGTATTACTTTGGCCAAACAATGGTTGGAAAAATTGTTACACAGGGCAGAATTTGCTGCAGCAGGAATGATGTGAATTCTAACAGGGTTTGCTCGACTTTGGCTTTGTGTAAAAGCAGGCAGATCTTCTTCAGCCAATAAACGTGGCTCCATCATTCGTGGCTCCATGGGGTATGCAAAGTCAGTCCCAAGGGAAAACTGGAGTGACTTACTTGGTGTGATCCAAAGTCTGGATGTCAGCCAAGTCGAAAACTGTGATAATCACTGCCAAGAAAGTAAAATAAGATTGTGCAAGGTTTGAGCAGCACCTGAGCCACCGGTTGGCCATGCCAAAGATGTAGGGGAGGGCAAACAAGGAGGGGGTCTTCGCCCTCGGCTCACCTTCTGCTCCTCTGTAGTAGGCAGACGCGATGCACTTGAACTTCTCCTGGCCGGCGGTGTCCCATCTGGGCAGGAGGGAAGGAGAAAGTCATCGGGGGCTCCGAGGGGACCTAAATTCTCCCACTGACAGAGCTAAAGTATAGAGTAGGCAGAAAGCCCAAAGAACAACTTCCTCTCATTCTTCAAAATTAAAATACACACACATAGAGAGAAACACAAAACACACATATACAATACAGGGGTGGGTTCTAACTTACCTCGCTGCTGGTTCGCTTCCTCACGCACCGCGTGGACGGCCGCGGCGTGCGAGCGCGACAGTGCTTTGCGCATGCACAGTGCTAAAAACCAAGCTTCTGCGCATGTGCAGAAGCAAAAAACAAGATGGCACCGCCTATGGCGAGAGCGCCAGTTCGGGGGCATGTCCAGCCGGCCATCGCTGCCGGTTCGGCGAGCAGGGGGAAATTCCCGCTACCAGTTCTATAGAGCCGTTGCTAAGTGAGAAATTTGTTAAGTGAGTTTTGCTCCATTTTACAACTTTTCTTGCCACATTTGTTAAATGAACACTGCAGTTGTTAAATTAGTTAACAAGGTTGTTAAGTGAATCTGGCTTGCCCATTGACTTTGCTTGTCAGAAGGTTGCAAAAGGGGATCCCATGACCCCGGGACAGTGCAACAGTCATAAGTATGAGTCAGTTGTCAAGCATCTGAATGTAAATCATGTGACCATGGGGATGCTTCAAGAATCCCCCAAGTTTGCTTGGCATTCAGACGTTGCTCAATAGTCTTCCCAGGAAACTATAGCAATAGCAATAGCACTTAGACTTATATACCGCTTTACAGTGCTTTACAGCACTCTCTAAGCGGTTCACAGAGTCAGCATATTGCCCCCAACAATCTGGGTCCTCATTTTACCCACCTCGGAAGGATGGAAGGCTGAGTCAACCTTGAGCCGGTGAGATTTGAACCGCTGAACTGCTGAACAGTCAGCTGAAGTAGCCTGCAGTACTGCACTCTAACCACTGCGCCACCACTGCGCCAACTCCCTCACGTGCTGCAACCATCTTGGTTTGGGTGTCCTGGCCAGAGTTCCTCCGAGACATCCCAGCCAGCCAGCTTCCATTCTGGGTCACCGGTTATGGTCAACCGGTAATGTCCTCATTAGCACATTCAGCTGAAGGCCCCAAGAGGCCCCAAGACGAGGACAAGCACATATCCTCACTCTTCATTAACGTCTACAAACACTTTCCGTTGCTCTGCCTCCAGGGCTTAGATGGGGCCCAAGGAGAGAGGCAGGTTTTTAGGCTCAGCTAAGAAAACCTACATGGGCACCAAACTCTTGAGCCTCCCTCCTCATCAAATGCATTGGAATTTAATGTTAGAGGCAACGTTCCCTCTAACAAGGGAAATCGCTGCGCGGCAGTTTGAAACTGCTGCGCGGCGATTCCCTGTCACGTGCGCGGCCGCGCAGCAACGTTCCCTCTGACATGGGAAATCGCTGCGCGGCAGTTCAAAACTGCTGCGCGGCGATTCCCTGTGACGTGCGTGGCCGCGCACCTTAGAGGGAACAGTGGTTAGAGGGCTGGTTGGGGCTCTCTAACAGGCAGAAGGAATAACCTTGAGGGACAGGAGGAAAAGCTGCAATAATCAGATAAAAGGAATCTGAATTGGGGCAGAAACTAATTTGAGAAAGCTTCTCAGACATGACTTGCCCTACTACTCAAGAGCCAGGAGGCAGGCACATTCAGGCTTGCAAGAATCTGTTACAGGCAGTCCTCGATTTACAACAGACACCCCCCCCCCCCCCGAAAGGTATTTACGATCCAATTCCAGAGTTTGAATGGCTCCCTTTTCAGCAGTCATGTGACCACATTTCGGCCACTAAGCAAATGGCCTGCATTTACAGCTGCTTGAAGGGTCATGTGGACCCAATTTATGATGTTTTTGCAAGTAACTGGCATTCCAGCAAAAATGCCCCCTAGTGAACAATATTTCACTAGTTTAACATCACATCAAAAAACAAAAAGTTGTAAAATCATGTCTGTCATGTGGGTGACCCACCTTACAACCGTCACAACATATGACCCAAGCGGGCAGGACCAATTATGGTCATAAGTCAAGGACTACCTACACTGTAACTATGTAATAAAAGTAGTCTGGGCACACTGCTGTCCCAGTCTGGTCTACCTCGGAGGGCTGACAGAATCTGGGAGTTGAAGCACAATGCCCGACATCCGGAGTACACACCTCGCTTGGCAAAAGTTCTCTGTGTGTCGGGGTCAGTGCATGCGCATAAAATGTGCACACTCCCTCAAGCGAAGGCGTTCTGTAACGCAAGGCTGCCTTTTCCATCAGAAATGCTGCTTTGAGGTTATTCCAGTGAAACCTTCCATATACCTGGGAATGGGGAAGGGGAAACGGGGACAGGAGCTGCTTTCCAACTTACATCTGAAGATTGTAGGGCACCCCAGCGATCTCAAAACGCTCAATTTCAAAATCGACGCCAATGGTTGCCTTGTAATCCCGGTCAAAAACCTCTTTACAAAACCTGCGATTGAAAAATGGTTAGGGGAAAAAACAGCATGTCATTTTAGATCTTGGAAGTCTATGGAGATTCTCAGTCATCCAGGTCATGGTTGTCCCAAAGGTGCTTTTTCAAGAGGCAAAGAGCTGGAGAAGCTTCTTGCATGAAAAGCGAAACGTCTTCAAAGAAAAACCAGGAAGTCCAGTTGCCTCTTGAAAAAGCACCTTTGGGTTAAATCTTGGAAGTTCTTTCCAAAGGCTGCGATTGCACATGCGCATCTGGGAGAGAGTCTCCTTCAGCACACAGGCTAGGCGATGAGCATGGGAAGAACACAAAATATCAGAGAAAAGGGACGATTTTAACTGCTCCCTGCGTCTGAAAAAGGGAAGGGAAGCTTCTGCTTTTAAATAAAATTTGGTAGTCAGAAAAGATGCTCCACATTCCTTCTGAAATTTCAGTGACGTGAGCTTGAGAAAAGCCCAAGAACAGCTAAATTTCAAATAAGCACATTTGTTATTTCTATGATGCCCACAACAACTAATATTTTCTGTGCTTTGGGGAACAGGGATCAATGTCGTAACTTCCTTCCTAAGATTTTTATTTAGAAGCCGGGTACATATTCCTGGTTCTCTGGCATAACCCACACCTGCCATTAGACCATTTTTTGAGAGAAGTCCAGTTTTCGAGCTCCAGGTCCACCCACAGCCTTCTTGGAGGGGAGGGAGGGAGGAATCCTCCTCTGCACCCTGCCTGTGGCCTGGCTCAGAGGCCCGGCGGTTCCACCAGCCTCCAGTGCTCCCAAGCAACAGGGGCTTCACCCACCCTAGAAAGGGCCCAAAGCAGCCTGCGTGGCACTCAAAGATCCCTGCAGGAAATGGCCAGTGAATTTAGAATAACCTGGGGGGGAACCCACAGAAGCTGACATTAATTGCTGCTGGAAAATGGAACGGTTTCCACAAGGAAGCATTATAATACCTGTTGATAAGGCTTGTTTTTCCAACACAGAGGTCTCCCACCACGACCACTTTGGAGATCTTTAGGCTGGAACACACATTGCCACATTGAACATGTTGATACAGTGTTAGGAAAAAACAGACTGTTTCAGGGAGCAAATGAACTTTCAAGGAGAGGGATGCAAAATCTGGAGCTCTCCATGGCTTGAGCCAACTCGGCACTGTCCTCCCCTATCAAGAGCATCCCATCCTTCTTTTGAGCTTGAAGCAGTTCAGGCTCCAATGGTGTTTTGCATCCCTCTGCTTCCTCCCACCCCCAATTCTTTTCCAATCTGAGCGTAAAGCAAACGGGGTGTGTGTGTGTGGGGGGGTGCTTCAGAAAGGTAGAAACAGATAGGAGGACCCTCTTCCTGCTCTGCAGTGAAGACAACATCAGAACATTAAGGTGAACCAAAATGGATTTGTCTCCACAAAACAAACAGATCTTGCATTTATTTAGATGTCTCTCTGGCAAAATATGAACCAGAATTTGCTTTTACATATTAATTACATTTCCTGCCTTTCCTTCCTGCCATCTCCTCCCACTTCTCCCTTAACAATCTTGCACTTAACAAACGTGCCAGGAAGGCTGGGTTGAGCGAGGAGGACAGCCAGCCTCCCCCAGGGGTCTCCCATGACTAAGGGGGGGGGGCCTTGACTGGTCCAACATTTAAATCAGCATATTGCTGGGACTCTCTAGCTTAGAGATGCAGACTAGAGACTAGAATATATTCGGGAGACCGTTTTATAATAATTTATCTCCTAGAAGATACAGTCAATGTTTGGATCCCACAATTACCTGCACACTCACTTCGTTCTCCCTGTTTCTCCTCCTCTTTTCCCAGAGGTCAAATTCTCATGTTCCCTGAGAAGCCGCACTCTCCCCCCAGCCCACCCCACCATTACAGTTCTGGCATGGAGCACCAGACCCACACAAAGGAGTCTTGAAAATACCCCAGCCAGAGGATCCTTCCAGGCCTGGCCATGATGAAGCACGGGGTGCTGAACAACCTCCCAGCCTTGGCACGCAGGGGCACCAAGTGCTCTTCCGCAGGCAGCCTTAAGCGGTTTGTCTCCCAGCTGAAGGTGGTCAGAATGAAGATGCCTTAAGAAAGGGCCTCCAGATTGCAGCCCAGCTTTAGACACAATGCTGGGCCCGCGTTTTACCCAACCACCTGTGACTGGTGAACTCCCCTCCAATCCATGACAGGAAAAGCAACACCCATGGCTGCCCTTTCGTGCAGTGCTTCTCAATCCTGCCTGGCAACCTGGAGATGGGCAGCCTTCAATTGCTAGGATTCCCCCGTCAGCCATCCCCTCGCCCAGGTTCATCTTGTGTGCCAGGTGCGCCATTTCTTCAATCAGAGGCCCTTCCAAAAGTCCTTCAGGCCCTGGTCATCTCACAATTACTGCCATGTGCTCTACCAGGGGACGCCGGTGAAGCCATCCGGAAGCTTCAGGTGATTCAAAACGCAGTGGTGCCAGCTGCAATAGGTGCCTCTTGGTGTGTCCACCACTGCTACATGAGCTGCGTTGGCTGCCCGTTGGCTTCCAAGGGCAAGTCAAGATGCTGATTATGGCCTATAAAGCCCAGGGTGATCAAAGGCCTGGATACCTGAGAGGCTGCTTGTCCCCAATTGCTTCTGCCTGCCCAGTACTGAGTGGGAACACTCCAGGTTCCCCCCATTAAACAATGGCATCTCCTGGGACCTGGGCCAGGTACCTTCTCTGTTGGGGCCCCACTCTCTGGAACAAGATCTCCTCCCCCCACCTCCCAAAGATCAGGATCTTCTCTCCTGGGGTTCCAGAAAGCTTTGGGTCCCAGGCCTGGGATTGATGCTCGTTATTTGTTTAATGGCCTCTGTTTGGTTTTCTGGATTTTGTTATTTATTAGAGTATGCAAGCCCAAGCTGTTGGCTTGATTCCATGTTTTTAGCTGTTTTTATGTCTTTTCCAGTTTTGTATGCTGATCAGAGTCTCCTGGAGCTGGGCGGACAGTTTAAATAAATAAATATTTTTTTTTAAAGAAACCCCACAGTGAGATGCTTTCCTAAGGTTACTCCTGTCCTTCAAATCCAAAGCAGTTTCTATTTTGGGTTGGCAGGAATTGGAAAACAGGATGAACCTGTGTGGTTTGTTTGGCTAAGTCTGCAACGAAAGAGGGTGTGGTGGCACTAACTAGCTCTTGGGACTCAATGCAAAGCATAAACTGCTATGCCTGACTTCCAAAGCAGAGCAACTCCTCGGTTGATGATGTTGCACGCAACACTTTTATTAGCTCACATCCTTTTAAATCATGAAACGGGTTGGACTTGGCTTAGCAGAATGTGCAAACACTTCAGAACCTCTGGCAAGCAATGGTTTAAACATCCCGGTAGCATGTAAGGTGTTGCCCCCATCTGGTGTGTCCCATCTAGTGTGGCTTGCAAGAAACAATAAAGAGAGGAACGGATGGATGCTATGGAGGGCAGATAAGAGGAGGAGAATTTCCTGTTATTCCAGACACATCTTCCTCACAGAAATACGAGGGGGCCAAAGAGCCCCCCAAGGGGGGCTTCTTCTCTACTTTTTGGCTTTCTGCCCAGAGCAGGGGAGCATCGCTGAGAAGGCAAGGCAGACGGAAGAGCTCAAGGAGCAAACTGGAATCAACCTCAAGGCTGCGGCCCATGGAATGCAGACTCACCCAACGGTGCCCGGGTTCCTCCGCTGACAGGCCGCCCTCACCTGGGCGTGGAAGTCCTCCCTGAGCTGCAGACAGGCCTCGGGGGTGTAGCACTGCAGGCAGAGGGGAGCGGCAGCACTAGAACGCCCAGGCTAGGAGGGGGCCCGCCATTCCTTGCTCCACCTGGGCAAAGACCCCCCACCCCCCACCCCCAGGGAGGAGAGGACGGGCGTTTCTTGCTTACCTTGGGGAAGTCAGAGATCCTCCGGTCTCTGCTGACGGGCAGGAGGGGGCCCTTCATCGCCCACCTTGGGGGGCTGTCAGGCACAAAAGAAAGAGGACGAGGACACCTTACAATCCTCACCCGCAGCCTGCCAGGCCGGTGGAAGTCAGCATCTCTGCGTGGCCAAAGGCCGAGAGACGGATAACAGGTGGGCAGCCTCTGCCGGCCTTTGCTGCCGCCCTGGCCCGGCTACCCCTGGGCCCGGCCCTCAGCCCAAGCAGGGCGGCCCCCTCACCACCCGGGGACCCTCCCTGGAGCAGAGGCGGAAGCCCCCGAGCCCCCCGGCCGAGGCCGCCCTTCCAAGCGGGACCGTCTCCGTCTCCAATCCCGGCCGACGCGCCGTCGCCAGCAGCGCCTCGCCCTGCGAAGGGCCCGCGTCTCCCCTTGCCCGGAGCCCCTCGATCGGCACCCAAACAGCCGCAGCCGGCGCAGCCTTCGGTCCTTCCTCCGCCACACCCGCCCCGGGGCGCCCAGCTACCCGAAGCAGCCCGGCGGCGGGCGCGAATGCTCCGAGTGCGGCGCTCTCCCTCCCTCCGAGTCCCCGCAAGCGGCGAAG
>QLTV01004096.1:682258-695385 GCA_003457575.1 Thermophis baileyi
ATTCTATTCTATTCTATTCTATTCTATTCTATTCTATTCTATTCTAGGGTTTGTTTTTGCCACAGCTGCAGTTAAATGTGTGTGGTCATTGCTAATTTTTTATGTTTTAATCTGTTTGTAAAATGTTAGCTGTCCAGAGTTATGAATTTGAGATGGGCAGCCTCATAAATCAAATAAATAAATCAAATAAATCTTATTGATCTAGATGGATTTGTGGTTGATAGCTTTTATATCTCCATACAAAGCCTCTGAGTTGAATCTGGAGCAGGTATTCTAGAAATTCCAATTCCAACTCCCCCCCCCCCCCCCCCCCCCCCCCCCCCCCCCCCCCCCGCCCAATCCCAACCCCCCCCCCCCCCCCCCGCTACAGGGTGAATCATTGTAGAGATGGGAGAAACTAAAATATATTATTGTTCCTATATTTTCTAAGCTCACATTTTATTCTCTTATGTAGAAATGAATTTTTAAAAATCAGAAAACATGTACCTGTAATGGCAGAAGAAAAAAATATTTAAACTTAAAACTGAATTTAAAAGTTTTAAGTTAACTTGTAAATAATCATTAATTATTATGAGTTCCCACATAAAGTGAAGCTGGAAAAAGCTAATTTTGTAATACAATTTGATATGAAAAGTCATATAGAATTTGGCTTTGCTCAATTCTATTCTTTATTTGCTATACTGGAAATAAAAGCAAGCCATATAAACCAATTGTTACGTTATAATTTCTGTCAGTGATTTATCTGACCTTGGAAAAGTTCTTTTGTCTTTAATGTGAAAAGTATGTCAGGAGAACTTGTGGGGGGGGGAGGGGAATGTGGCAGCGTGGTTGAAGTTTTGTCCCTTTTTCATATCAATTCTAATTTCATTTGATTTTTCTTGTTTTAGCCATTTGCGTTTAGAATGCAGCTGGACTTTTATGACACCTGCATTTTGCCAGCTGTCTTGGCGTTCAGTCTACCTTGGGACTTGATTCCCTTTTCAACTTCTGATGCCCTTAAAATGAAGTCCTGGCAGTCTTCCTGATCCCCACACAGATATAGTCCCTGGCCTATGACCACCATTGGGAACAGAATTTCTACTGCTAAGCAAGCTGGTGGTTAAGTGAGCCATGTCTGATTTTGTGACCTTTTGTTAAGCCAATCACTGTAGTTGTAAAGTGAATCACACAGTCGTTAAGCAAATCTGACTTTGCTTATCAGAAGCTGGCTGGGAAGGCTATAAATGGCGATCACATGATCCTGGGATACTGCAACCATAGCAAATACATGCCAAGCACCAGGATTTTGATCACAGAACTGTGGGGATGCTGCGACAGTCATATGTGTGAGGACTGGTCATAAGTCACTTTTTTCACTGCCATTGTTAACTTTGAACATGAGCTAAACAAATGGTTGTAACTCGAGGATTACCTATATATGCCTGCTGGTAAGGTCTACTTTATCTCTCTGCCATTATCAGGTGCTCCTTTGCTTTAAGAAATCCTCTCGTACTTTTATAATGCTTAGTATTTGTTTTTAATTCTGCCTTTATATTGCCTCTTTCTATTCTTCATTTTCTTATTTTTACTTTAGTTGAAAGTCACATATAAATGGAATAAATAAATAAATGCAAGTCTTCCTTTTAGGTTTTCTAGATAACTTGAAAAAGCTGCTTCTCGATGAAGATCAAACTGTGCGACAAAAAACTACAGAGGTCCTGTACATAATGGCAACGCACAGCATTGGCAGGTAGGTATTTTGTAAAAATGCGGTTTGGAGAGAAGGGGGAAAATGAAGTTATTGTTCATTACGTTTTCCAGATTCTGGAAAGATGAATCTATGGTGCTCCAAATTTTAGGACGAATTTTCTAGAACATGGAGTCATCCCAGCACTGGCACAGCTTTTGGATGATCCTGTTGATATCTGTCGGTGGAACATGCATTATGCACTGAAAGTACTGTCAGAAACACCTACAGGTCAGATTAATTATTATAGAAAAACATAACGATCTTTGATCTCTTGAAAGCTTTGGGTCTTTCGAATTGTATTTTATATGTGTGCAAATGTGTGTGATGGACCCAAATATTTACACTGATGCCATGTCTGCACCGCTGCACAGATACTGTCAGAAGAATAATTTGGGGTTCCAACTCCAGCCAGGATTGCGCAAGAATAAATAAGATGAAATTGGGATAGCTGGGAGGAAAGGAGAATTATTTATTCCCAGAAGCAAGCCGGTTTGCCTATGGGGGCAGCTGCAGAGAAAATGGGGTGTAGAGGGGTTGCTTCATAGGGCAGCTTGTCCTGGGTGTGGAAGGGTGGCGCTTGAGGGGCGTGGGTGTGTGTGTGTGTAGGTACATGTCATACATGTCAAGTGTGATGCTTATTCTTGTGAACGTGCTGTTCCCCTGGGAGACTTTTAATTAACTGTGTTTACAGACCTTCTCTGATATATGGATTAGGTCTGGGTAACTTATTTGGGGGTTTAAAGAAGTTTGAGTAAAAGATTTTCTTCCGTTCGCTATTTTTACTTCTTTAGCTTAGCTTCAGCTTGATTGTCAATTATCTAGCAGAGACACTGATCCTCAGTCCATTGTGGATTCTGTTAATGTTTAAGGGAAGATGGAGACAGTATAAGCAATAAAATAAAATATATTTTGATGTGAAACTTCCCACAAAACCTTGCTGAATCTGCCTCCTCTGAAGCTTGTGGCCTGACTTCCCTGCTTGAGGTGTTTGGAGCTAATTAAATGCTCCAGTGCTTACGAGGCTGGATGGGCAACATGCAGGCAAGGAAGGGAGGCTGCAGAGTGGAAAGCAAGTCGGAAGGAATAACAACAACTCTGTCCCTGCTGCAAATGCGGTCTTGTCAGGCAGCATGCGTAGGTCCGTGTTCTGTCTGGAGACACAAATCACAGTAGCGTTCAATCTGGTTTCTTAGGTTTTGCTAGTGTGTGGTGTGAATCAGCTCATTTGGATGTATCCTGTGGTTAAACAAAACTGGTGGTTAGCTTGAGGCATGAAGATAATCGCTAAGTATGGAAACCATTTAGAAGCAAATGGGTGCTGCTTAAGACATTTGCATGTCTGGCCAGGCTTGGATCGAGATTTTTCCTGGGCCTTGGACAATAGATCAGGCAAGCTGTTCAGACTGGAATGCACGTTTTTCAACTCCCGCTAACTCTCATTGAACATAAGAGCTAAACCATTTTCAGGCTGAACGCTGGAATTGGTGAATGAGACAGCTCTTCCCTTAGTAGTTCTACAGCAGCCTTTTCCAGCCCAGCATCTCCTGATGTGTTGAAATTGCAACTCTTAGCCAGGTTGGCCAGGTTGACTAAGAATTCTGAGAGTTGCCCTTTCGGCACACCTGGAGAGCAGCCAAGTTGTGTCCTGTGACTTCTAGTGACTGTAGCCACCAAGTAGTACCTTATTCTTCATTTCAACTTCTTTTCTGGTACACAGCAGCTTTCCCCTGGTATAACACCCCTATTTGTTCATTTCTGCAGCAAGATATACAGTAGTGATCTTAAGTTTTGTTTGTTTGCAATTTAATGGGACTAGGAAAGAATCCATTGTCTCTGGTTGGATTCAAAGAACATTAACAGAGTAACAGAGTTGGAGTAGGTCATCTAGTCCAACCCCCTGCTCAAGCAGGAGACCCTACACCATTTCTGACAAATGGCAGTCCAATCTCTTCTTGAAAGTCTCGAGTGATGAAGCTCCCATGGTTGAATAAGTTAAAATATGGTTGGGGATTCAATAGCTCACTCAGTTGTGGGAACTTTGTCTCAGCAAGCTGTTTGAATCAGGCCATCATACTATGCTACCATATGGTTTGTTTGGATACTACATGTTATATAGCCACTGTGTAGCTGCATGATAGAACTTTATCTGAATGAGATGGTAACAACCAATGATCTTTGTAGCATCTCTCTCTCTCTCTCTTTCTCTCTCTCTCTCTCTCTCTCTCTCCCACTCCCCCCCCTCCCCTCTCCCCCCCCCCTCTCTCCCCCTTCTCTTTCTTCGACTCCCCACCCTCATATTCACTTAGTGACTATTTTATTTAACAAACTGGTTCTTGGAATAGAGCTTGGTCACAAAACAGAGTGGGTGTACAAGGAATTGAGCTGGTGTTTTGGGGAACCCAGCCGTTAAATGCAATTTTTAGTCACCTGAGACTAAGGTAAGGAATATAGATTTCTAGGGAGAAATGTTGGATTTAAGGATATGTTGCTGATTTGTGTACTTGTTTGGCCATACTTTGAAAATGTGTATTTGTGGGAAAGAAAGGCTGTTTCATTGCCATCAGTTGGTTTCCAGTATGAAGATTCAAAGCACAGATGGCTATAACTGCTAAATGTTTAACCTGGCCTGGTGCTGATCCCAATGTCACTAGGATGAGGACACCTGGGCTCAGGTGGGCAGTACAGGGCCACTGCTGTGAGCAGAGTGCAGTTGAAACTGCCTCGTCCGGCTCCCCAAAAGCTCAACAAACCGGCCTCAGCGTCCCAGGCTTCCTCCCTTCCCTGAGGCTCCAGGTCTCAGCAATCTCACTTAAGGGTGTTGATCAATCCATCATGTTTTTGTGGGGTAAATTTTGGACTCTGGGATAAAAGCTATTCTTTACCATTCTGCGAGTGAAAATTCAGCTTTACAATTTTGTCTGTACTAAAGATTTTTTGTATGGGCTTACATATGAAGTACTTCATATGTCTAAGGCTACCTCTTGGGGTTAAAAACTTCCCCAAAAATGAGACACTGTCATCCGTGCTCCATTGTGTTCACTTACCTTTCCCATTTCAGTTAACTGAACCGTTGGTCTTCTTGCTTGTTCTTCCTTCTTGTCTCTTTCATTTTCCTCTATTTTTTATTTATATTTATATACTTTTTGCATCTATATACTACTAATACTATATACGTATCCACTCTGGGTATTTAAGAAATGCATTTAATCTAAAATGCATTTGATTTAAACTAAGGGTAATTGTCTCTTGACTGTGTCAGAGTATCACAGGCATCGCTAAATGAGCCCCTCCCCAAGAGCTCTTTCCGGGCCACAGGGACAGGTGAGCTCCCATGAAAACTAACCCAACCCTCTTACCTGCTCTGGGAACCCCTTCCCAGGTCACTCAACCAGCAATGATCTACAACGCAGAGAAGAAAGCATTTAAGTTCCTTTGACTTTTCCTACAGTTTAGCATTAATCTAAGGATTGGATCAGCCCCTGCTTAAATTGTTTGAGAAGCGTCAGGGGAAAAAAGAAAGGATTCCAGTCGCCGGCCTGTTGGCTCCTGAATCCCCTCTGAAGGGGAATGTCATGGACAGGAGCTTTCTGGGAGACGCAGCTCCGGCATCTTGTTCTGACCCGGAACCTCTTTGGTGGATGCACAACATCCCTCCTGTTCTGAATCCCCCCCTCAAGCTCCTCCATTGGCTGTCCATGCTGATTTCCGATTTAGCTGGCTATGTCAGCGTTCCAGAAGAACCAAACTCCCATCAAAAACTCCGAGACAGGCATTTTCTCAAAGTTCCCATTTATTAGAGTAGGCATACTGGCACATCTGGGAAAACCCGAATCCGAGAGTTCCGGGTTTCCCCTCAGTAAATCAAAACCCCAAATCCACCCCCTGCACCCATCAGTCCATCACGTGGTCCAATCACCATCCGCCCCAGCCGGAGCCATCCCTTCAACCACTCCTCCTCCAGGTGCAGGAATACCATGACCTTGACCGAAAAGAAGAATGCTATTATGTCTAACTACATTCCCTCTACTAGATCCCCCCTCCTAATTTCCCAAGCACAAGAAAGGCTGACAGGCTGCTGGCTGCCTCACTGGCCTGTTTTGGTCACCGTTGGTTTTTCCATCAATGGGATCTTTATGAAAAATCTTTCCTCACTGCTCCTGCAAACCAGCTGTCCTCTCCCCAGTTTCTCCCACAGCATCCCATTGCCCCTAAGCACGTTTCAGCCTTCAAAGGGGATTTCCCCTTGTTGGGCTTATTTAGTCTAGACTTGTGATATCCTCCCTCAAACCTTAGGGCTTCCCCAAGCCTGCTGATGCCTCCCACTGCACTTCGGACTGGTAGAGCTTTGACTACATAATAGTGCCAAAGGTGTTTTTCCTAAAAGGCAACTGGACTTTCTTGGTCTTTTTCCCTTTGAAAACGTTTTGCTTCTCATCCAGGAAGCTTCTTCAGTTCTGAACTGGATGATTGAGAATCTCCATAGACGACTACATAATAGCCTGCATCGATTGAAAGTGCAGAGAAGGTGTGGGGCTCTCTGGCCGCCTCCTCTGTCCCTAAGAGATCCTCGGCATCCTTGGTCTTCACCTGTCAACTTCGAAACTCCCATCAACTGACCCACTTGCCAGGGGACTAGTGGCATGTTGCTCTCTGCTCTTAGGAAGACCCACAGAGCAAGGGAAAGTCTCACCTGCCCCACACACTGGACAGAAGCCAGTTTCAGGAAAGTGCTTGACTGCCATCATAAAAACTCAAGAGTGGCTTTGCCAGCTGTGGCTAAAAGCTTCATGTACAAAGTAGAGCCCACAACTGACAACTGTAATTGAGCCTGGCAATTACAGTTGTTAAGCCATAATGGTCATAAAGCAGGTCAGATCTGATTTTATGAAAAAGCAGATAGCAAATGTCATGGTCATTAAGCGAATCCATTGTTCCAATAAAGGAAAATATTTGCAGCTCAGGATTGAAATGAGAGGTCCTTGGTGCTTTCTGAACTTGGTTGTTTTCTTGCAGACATTTCGTTATCGAAATTAGGTAACATCGTCGGGGCTACTAAAGTGTGCCTGAAGGCAAATTTTTCCCATTTGTGTGCTTTCTGAAGTGTTTGACGCCCATATGCGGTGCCAACAAAGGAGAATATTCAGAGTTTGGGGTTGAGATGAGAGGCCCTTGGTGCTCTCTGAGCTTAGAGGTTTCACTACCCAAGCTGCTAGCACTGATGTTACCTAGTTTGGATAATGAAAAGTCTGCAAGAAAACAATCAAGCTCAGAGGATCCATTGTTCGCTGAGGAGAGTAAATGTGGGTTTCTGGAAAAGAGTCATAAATCACAATCATGTGGTTTGCTGCAAATGGCCGTAAATATTGGCTTGTATAACTTTGAGTGGTCGTCAAGCAGCCAGTTGTAAGTCAAGGACTCCCTATACAACCTTCTGCTCTGCCCGGGGGCCTAAAGGGCAGGCCTGCTTTATTTCTGACTACCTTAAAGAATCCAATACGCTGTAGACGCTCTTCCAAAAACCGGCTGCCACAGGAAAGAGTCTCTGTTCCCAAAATGGCTACCCAGACAAACATCTCTTCAAAGAGCAAGTAGTGGCATTTCCCCCACCGCCTCAGCTGAGTTTTACCTTTCCTAATAGAGGGGTGCTCCCAAAGAAAACCCCCAGAATCACTTCCATTGTTCCAAGGGTTATGGAGGCTGAGGGGGCCTATTCCTTCAAAGGCGTCCTTGTAAAGGCGATGCGCGAGGTTGGTGCTTTGTTTCTTTCTTCTAAAACAACACCAAGTGTGTGTGTGTGTGTGTGTGTGTGTGTGTGTGTGTCAGTGTGCACCATATTGCTTGGGCTGCTTTACAGCCAAGAGATGAATCTATTCTAAAATCCCATCTCTAATTTTCACTAGTTCAGGCTGTTTTGGATCGCAAAAAGCTCTTGAACATTTAAGCATTTTTTTCCATAACACCTTTTATAACTAGAGAGTAAAACCACAGATCCGTCCCAGCTGCTAGAACAGGTGCTCTCTCCTGGCTTAGCTTCATTCTGGGCAAACAGCACAGTTGCTGTTGGGTTGCGTTTTGCAGGCTGTTGTTTCAGATGCCAAATCCTATTTTCTTGCTGATTTAGTGCACTGAGATTAGAACAGCCTAATCTGTTCAAGAAAACTTAAGGTGCAATTAATTAAGGACTTTTAATCTAGAGAATTAGAGAATTTTTAAATAAAATTTAAACTCTAAACTCTAGAGAATTTTTAAAAAGCTGTTACCACTGTCACCTATCTGGGTTCTGAATTGCCATACCATAACGCATGCAACAATAGCTGAAGAAAAAAGGGTAATTTATTTGGCAAATACTCCTACATTCATTTAAATACAAAGGGTAAACTTGAAGTTCTGCTACATCTAGAATTCTTGTATTTTTTTCAGAGCAAGAGCTCTGGTGTTAATTCTGCAATCATGTTAAAAAAGCAACAGAGGTAGAAGGGCCAATGGGAATGGATAATAAACTAACTTTTTTGATTAGAGAAATTTACAGTATTGGTGACTAGAAATTTCTTATGGATTTTTTATGTAGAAATGAAAAAATGGCTTTGATGATTAGACAGGATAGATTATAGAAAGAAGAGTATAATGATGTAACTTTAAAGAGAGAAATTAAAATATAATTGTACTTATAATTGCTGTGAAGAATATCAGAAGCCACAGTATCTTCTTTCTTCCCTATTTTTTCTTTTTTTCCTTGCATTTTTTGTTTTTCCTTTGCTTGCTTGCTTTTATTTCTTTCTGAATATTAGTTTGTATGAAGATAGATAGATAGATAGATAGATAGATAGATAGATAGATAGATATATATAGATACACACACACACACACACACACACACATCTCCTACAATTTGCTGCAACTTTTAGAACAGGTTTAAACATTCTATATAAAAACAACTCAGAAACCTCACTCCCAGATTTACCTCCGTGGCAAATCCCAACCCTTCCAGGCCGGCCACATTTCCAAGCGAATGGGCTTCCTGCTCTTAGTTTTGTTCTTCTCGCCTCCCAAGCAGAAGCCACCATCCTGGGGAATGGCTCAAAGGGGAATCTCTTCCCTCTCTAAATCTGTGCTGGGACCTGCAGTTCAGATACCAGCCCCACTAATGTTCTATACCCGTGATGGCGAACCTATGGCACGCGTGCTACAGGTGGCATGCAGAGCCATATCTGCCGGCACGCGAGCCGTTGCCCTATGTCAGCTCCATCGCACATGTGCATGCTGCCGGTTGGGAAAATGGATCCAACGGGCCTACCGTAAGTTCAGAAACAAAATCCACAGGCTCCAGAAGCTTTCCTGAAGCCTGGGGAGGGTCAAAAATGGCACAACGGGTCTACCGGAAGTCCGGAGGCTTCAGTGAGGTGTGAGCGCATGCACGGGGGGGACAGCATGGGGGATTGTGCATGGATGCGGGGTGAGGGCATTGAATTATGGGTGTGAGCACGCGCACGCATGCGATAGCGTGCGCCACGCGCGCTTTCGGACCCGAGGAAAAAAAGGTTCGCCATCACTCTTCTATACCATAGAATCTGATTGGGAAAACATTTTTTCCCAATTTGATCCACACCTTTCTTGTTTGATTGATTGATTGATTGATTGCATCTATCTGGGCGCCCCAAGGAAGCCGTGACACTCTGGGCCACGTACAACAAAAGCAAACAAGAAAAAAAGAAAGCTATAAGAAAGAAAGCTATAACATCACTGAAGATAAATTTGCAAAATGGCAAATTGACAAACTAGATTGAAGCAGCCACGGGGGGGGGGGGATTTTACCCATCTCATCCCAAACCCCAGGGAGCGTTCTGAGGTTTCTGAAGTTCTTTTTTCTCAGGATTCCAGAGATGTGCAGCTCTTTCTGTGAAGGGCCATTCTGGCCAAGCAGGGCTGGCTGTGGAGCCCCCCTCTGCAAGGGCCCCGTCCTGAGCCCCAGGCTGCCTCAAAGTGGGGCTGATTCTCGCAACTGCCTCCTCAGAGCAGGACCAGCTGCTCTCTGACTGGCTTCGTCCCAAGTGGAACACCTAAGAAAGCCACCTGTGCAAAACCACGAAGCTTCAAAGCAACAGTGAGCACACCACAAACCAGCTAGCACCATTCAGAGTATTTATTTTCTTAAAGTGGACAGCCTGCAACATTATTTCAGCTAAATGTTTCTTAAAGCCCTTGGCTGTGAATTCCCACTAATGTTCATACAATTGGGAAACAGAGGGAGGGGAAGGAAGGCGAGCCAGCGAGCGAGCGAGCGAGTGTGTGTGAGAAAGAGAGAGAGAGAAACTATTAGTGCATGGATGTGCTTTACAATTCTTGAATACATATTTACACATTTAGCTTGCACTGGAATTGGAAAGAACACTTATGTGGGGAGGGAGGGGGGGAGGGAGGATGAGTTGCGTGACCACCGGCCACATGCCCCAGGTGAGGTTTTCCCAGCGAAGACACCACGGCTTCTCCTCTCCGGCCCACTTAAGTATGCGTTTGCCAGAGGAAGAGGCCATTCAGCATTATTTTAACACAATGACAGAGAACTGAAAAATGCATCACTTCCATTTCTTTAATTCCACTAAGTTTTAAAAATTTAAATATCAAGACATTTAAATATTGTTCATATCACTCATCTGTTCACCTAATAATTACAACACATTTTAAAAATAAACACCCAAAAAGACTTAAAAGGCTCTATTATACAGTTTCATTGGCTCCTGTGTTTGGAAAGGCCGTTGCAAATGCTGCCGTACTTCTCAGAATGTTTGTGGAGCAAAGGAATAAGCCTCTCCATTGGCACACACAGAACCCAGACACAAAACAATAACTTAAAAAGAATCCATATACATCTTATACTTGTGTTCCAAACAAAAAATCCAACCACTCGTTATTACAGAGATTGTGTGAAAGGACACAATTATTTGGCAAAAAAAGGATTGAAAAGAAAAACTTTCAACGTATAAAATTCCTCACTGGTAGAATAGTGACCATGACTTAGCCTGGTCTTCAATTCAGTAATTCTACTTATTTCTTACTTCGTGCTGCATAATCGGAAAATCTGAAGGATTCAGATGGGCAGCAGCCCCCAAACCATTCCCACACATCAGGTCCTTCCACAGGCGGAATATTTTGTGATACACCGTTACATAAAGACAATGCGTGTACCTAGGATCTGCTTAGCATGTTCTGCAAGGAACCTGACTGGGGCGTGCGTGGGGGTGAGATCATCAGGCTGGGTCCCAGAAGGGAGGCAAGGAAGGCCTCTGTTCTGGAAAGGGTGTCCCGGCACATCCTGCTTCCCGCATGCCGGCTCTGCCTTCTTCCCAACAGGAAGCTGGTTTCTAGGACAGGAAAGACAATAATCTGCTCATCACAGATAGAACAGGGTGGTTCTGCCATTGCAGGAAAGGAAATGACACAGAATGAGCCCGTGAGGATGGGACGATGAAAACTTTTCAGTTCGGTTCAAAACCTCACCATTGGCGGGGAGGCCGTTTCTTCTTGTGAAAACGTGTAGGCAGCTGAAGGGATCTGTGAGCGTGCACCAGGCGCCTCCCCTCCACAACTGGATCTTCCCCACGTGCCCTGTTTTTTTCCTCTGTGAATGGAGGGATTTGCCTATTTTGCATCGCCACACAAAGCCAGACTCATTTCCTCGGAGAGAGGATCCTTAGCAAAGGCCAATATATTTGAGGTTGTTCTGAATGATGACGTCTGTCACCGCATCGAACACAAATTGGATGTTACTGGTGTCAGTAGCACAAGTGAAATGGGAATAAATCTCCTTGGTCTCCTTGTTGCGATTCAAGTCCTCGAACTGGCGCTGGATATAGACGGCCGCCTCTTCGTACGTATTTTGGCCCTTGTACTCAGGAAAACAGACCGTTAGCGGGATTCGGCGAATTTTCTCTGCCAGAAGATCCTTCTTATTCAGGAAAAGGATGAGGGAGGTGTTGATAAACCAGTTGTTGTTGCAAATGGAGTCAAAAAGACGAAGGCTCTCAGCCATCCGACTCTGTTGAAAAGGATGCAAGTGTCAGCAAGAACATCAGGCACCAGGAACATAACATGCTTTTATCATCAGCGTTCTTGAGCAAAGAGTTAGCGTCAGAAGAAATTAAGAGGAGGAATTAAGAATAAGAGGGAAAAAATGCAATCCAATATCATTATCCCTCTGTGTCTCTCTCTCTAATCATCTTTCTTTCAGCATTTCCATACATGGCTTATTTTAAGTTCTCCTCTTTTCGTTTCCAAGTCTCTCACAAACTCCATCCAATCCAACCTTCTCAGTTTCTGTTCCTTTCAACCCAGGTACTCTCCATTCATATGCTTGTTTTGCAAGTCAATCCTCATTTTGTTCTCTTTGCACCCATGCCCATTTCAAAATGCTTCTTTCACACTGGTCATTCAGATTAAAATTCAGTCCATCTTCATATTCCCCCCTTCAACTTTTCTCTTGTTTAAACAACACACACACAAGTGTCTCACATCCAATGCGTTTTTGTTTCTCCTGACATACCCAACTGTTGCTTTCATTCACCAAGTGGCAGAAGCATGTCTTATAAACAGACATTTTGCTTCTTTTGCAATCACTCATTCCTCACAATCAACCATATATTGCCCACTACTTTTCCACCGGCTTTTACACATTAAACGTGTAGCTCAGTTTATATGGCTGCCTCACTAATCCAGAAGGACTCCATGACTGATGGCATCAAAAGCCACTGAGAGATTAAGGTGGGCCAGAACTAGTAAAGTCTTTGGGAGTAGTGCCTTCCCGAAAGGAAAAATTTCACTGAACATGTTCAGATCACTGGGCATTGCTGAAGATGGTTTTTCTATCAGGGTAGGGTAGGGTAGGATAGGGAATAGAATAGAATAGAATAGAATAGAATAGAATAGAATAGAATAGAATAGAATAGAATAGAATAGAATAGAATAGAATAGAATAGAGAATAGAATAGAATAGAAAATAGAATAGAATAGAATAGAATAGAATAGAATAGAATAGAATAGAATAGAATAGAATAGAATAGAATAGAATAGAATAGAATAGAATACAGAACAGAACAGAACAGAACAGAACACTCTATTTGGCCAAGTGTGATTAGACACACAAGGAATTTGTCTCCAATGCAGTAGTACTCAGTGTACATGCAAAACAACCGAATAATCATCATAATGCAGGTAGTCCTTGACTTACGACCAGAAATGAACCCAAAATTTTCTTTGCTATTAAATGAATTTTGCCCATTGCCTCATTTTACAATCTTTCTTGCCACAGTGGTTAAACGAATCACTGCAGTTGATACGTTAGTACCATGGTTGTTAAGTGAATCTGGCTCCCTCCCCCCCATTGTCTTTGCTTGTCGTAAGGTCG
>QLTV01004096.1:701880-718909 GCA_003457575.1 Thermophis baileyi
GATGAGGCTCCAGCGTCGGTCTGAAAGCTTGGAAGATTAAACCTCTGTTTCTGGTGACCGACCCAGGTTGGATCCTGCAAATTTTTCATGGAGCATATGCACCAAAAACAAATTCCTTGTGTGTCCAATCACACTTGGCCAATAAAGAATTCTATTTTCTATTCTATTCTATTCTATTCTATTCTATTCTATTCTATTCTATTCTATTCTATTCTATTCTATTCTATTCTATTCTATTCTATTCTGCTTGTTTGCTTACAAGCCACTCTGTGGTTTATCAGTAGCCTAATGCTGGTTCCAGTTGTGAAAAGAATTCTAAAAGGTGTGCAAGGGTTCAAGGAAGGAGCCCCAAAATTTGCTTCTTCTGGAATCTCCAGATCTCCCCCACTTACAGGGCATCTTGACAGGATTTAATATCTACCCTTTCAAATTAAAGGACTCTTAGGCATTGTGAAAAAGCAGCAAATCAATGGTGCTTCCAGGAAAATTCATATAAAATCATTTAAAATCTTCCAAAATTCTTGGCTCATGTCCCAAATACCATATTTTTGGGGGGGGGGAGACAAATCATTAATCAACAACTGTTCCTCTGGCCCAAACGCTCCCCAGTTCAAAGAGAGGCTGCTGGGATTCAGCAGAAGGGAACAGACAGCCAAAGTGGAGCAAAGAATAGAAAGGGGGCAGCCCTGCCTGACCCCTCTCTTCATACCGATCACAATCACCAGAGGGACTTCATGGCCACATCTAATTATATTTTCTTGTACTTCAAAAACTTTGAGTTAAAAAAAAAAGATTTAGAGAGAAAAATCTTATGAAGGCAGATAACATAATTGTTGGGTAGTTTTTGTTCTTCATATAAAACAAGTTTTCAAAAATACAGAACCACATCAAGAAAGCTAATATAATTCTTCAAGATAAATCTTCATTCTTAAAAATACTTACTCATGAAATTTATAGATTCATCCAATGGTAAACAACTCTAACGTCACTTGAAACAAGCTTCCCTCTCTATGCTGTGACTGACAAGGCTGCTTCTGCCGTCTCATCAGCTGAAGGGATGGGTTGCACAGGTCAAGCAAAGCTATGAAAACCCTTTAGGTAACCAGGCTCTGTGCCACAAAGGGCAACAACACTCTGAATTGACCCAGGAGCCTCCCAGGAGCCAATGCAGTTCACAGAGTGGTACACGAGCCTGACAAGATATGCCCCTATTTGGCCATGCCATCACATTCTGGACCAGCTAAGCTTCCCACTGACCACAGGGCACCATGCCTCCCATTCTCACCCTGCCACTGGGCCAGAAGGATACTGTAGCTGATGCTGAGAGATCAAGAAGGTACCAATAGAGGAGAATGTTTGTAACTCAGGGTTGGAATGATGGGCCCTTGGGGCTCTTTGAACTTGGCTGTTTTCTTGCAGATGTTTCATTACTCAAACTAGCTAGCACTGATGACGTTACTAGTTCGGGTAATGAAACATCTGCAAGAAAACCGCCAAGCTCAGAGACTCCTCAGTTGAAGAAGGATGGCTGCATTCCTCTTGTCCCAGCTCTGCATATACTTCACATATACTACCTATGTGCTTTTTAAAAAAATTCTGAGCAATTGTGCCTGATTCTTGGAGACTCTGGACAAGTCCCTGCGGTTTTCTTGGATTTTTTTTTTTTTTTGGAAGTGTTTTGCCATTGCCTCCTTCCTAGGGCTGAGAGAGAGTGATTGGCCCAAGTTCATCCAGCTGGCCTCATGCCTACGGTAGGCCTGGAACTCATGGTCTCCTGTTTTCTACCCTGGTGCCTTCAGCACTAGACCAAACTGGTTTGCAGCAGCTAACAAAGGTGCACGGCAAGATTTGGGTGCACCTGTTAGATTCAGAAATGAAAGGGCAATATCTTCCCCAGGACACCTACCAAAATTCAGAGGAGAAATAAACGCCTCCAATTCTGCAAAAGAAACTGATATACTGTGTTTCCCCAAAAACAAGCCCTAGCACAATTTTCACGCCTGCACCTAATATAAGCCCTACCCAAAATAAGCCCTAGTTAAGCCCTGCCCACCGTCTGGTTGTACAAGGTGGGGTGAGGCGCATGCATAAAAATCAAGCTAGGCGGGGGTGGGGGGGTGGAGCTGTCCTACGCGCCCCGCACCTGCTTACCTCAGGACCGCCACAGCCAGCCCTCCCACACACCAACACCTGTCACAACGCTGCCTGACTTCTTTTCCATTGGCTTGCGGCAGGATGCAGTGTGGCTCGCGCGCGCAACAGCACAGCACAGCACACCACACAATCTCCTGCTGCGAGCGGCAGCACTGGCGCAACGAGCCACGTGGCATCTGGCCCAGTAGTGGGTTCTAAATCCCGTCGCTACCGGTTCGCTCGTATGCGAACCAGGCCAAACCAGGAGCAACCCACCGCTGGTCTGGCTGCAAGCAGCCGCAGAAGAAGTCAGGCAGCGGCACGACAGGTGTCGGGGTGGGAGGCCTGGCTGTGGTGGTCCTAAGTTAAGCAGGTAAGACATCCCCCCAAAATAAGACCTGGTGCTTATTTTGGGGCCCAAAATAAAATAAGACCGGGTCTTATTTTCAGGGAAACACTGTTCTACTAAATTATTAAGGGATAAGATGGCTGAGAGTATAAAAATTACAATTATTCAATATTATTAAAATAAAGTAATCTATATTCTTGATGTGCCCAAATCTGCCAAAGCAATCCTCATTTATCATATCCCAACGTTGACACTTTTCCTCTAAGCTCCCAAGGTTGCTAATTTTAGAAAGATGCTTTCTTGTCTCATTTTTGTAGGCCATCTCTATCTAAATCCACAATGATAGTTTGCAAGAACCTGCTTAACATCGTAGAAACTCATCATTTGGATCAAATTCTGGGAGAGAAGACCAACGACAGCATTAAGGGTCTTCTTAACAATAGTTACATCCATCAATTTTCATTACGGTCACAGACCAGCATTACAAATAAAAGCAAATAAAAACAACAATAACAGTAAAAAATAAAAATAAGACAGACAGAATAATATATTGCAATTGGTAGTGGATTAGGAGTGGGCAGTTAATTTTGCCTAATTTTACATACAGCATAACAGAATTTGGCCACATTCAGAGAAATCTTCAGCCAACACAACATACGTGCACACTTCAAACCCAAGAATACACTAAGGCAGAAACTTATCCACCCAAAGGATAAAACACCCAGACACAAACTGAGCAACGTGGTATATTCAGTACAATGCAGTGAGCCATGTGCAGATCTGTACATTGGGGAAGCAAAACAACCACTTCATAAGCACATGGCACAACATAGGAGAACAAACATCAGGACTAGATTTGGCAGTCCATCTGCATTTAAAAGACACAGGCCACTCGTTTGAAGACAGCAAAGTCCAGATTTTGGACAGAGAGGACCCCTGGTTTGAAAGAGGGATCAAAGAGGCCATCTATGTCAAAGTTGAACAGCCCTCTCTCAACAGGGGGGGGGGATAGGACATCATCTATCTCCAGTCTACAACACAGTCCTTTCAGCAGTTCCAAGAAGGCTCCACACCCATTTGCACCACTCAGGTGACCCTGAGGACACAGATAAATCTCCAGGTGGCTTTAAGGACTTGCTATAAAAGGATGCAAATGACCAGCCGTCTGCAAGGAGTATAAATCCAGTCCCCACCATCCTGTCAGAGCTGAAGAAGCTTCTTGGACGAGAAGCGAAACGTCCTCAAAGAAAAACCAGAAAGTCCAGTTACCTCTTGAAAAAGCACCTTTGGGACAACCATGACCTGGATGACTAAGAATCTCCATAGACATTCAGAGAAACTACTTCATACTGATCTGATAAAAGTAGTTACACATAAAAAATATCAGTACTTCCCGGATATGTTATTAGGTAAAGTGTTATAAATTGAGTCTAAAAATCCTAATAGAAGGTGCAGTAGAGCAGGACGTGAGCTCTCGTTTCAATGGCCCCTTGCCCACACTCTCAGCTCACATGGTTTTTTGGGATTGGCCCTTCAAAATGGCAGTGGGGAGTGCATTGCAGTGCAATCTCTCCTGCATCAGATGATTGTGTCAGATTTCAGCTACGAGTTAAAACCAGCCAAGACCAATTAGCTCTGTAATGGAAGCCAGCAGTAGCTGACCTGTATTAAAGCTACGCTAGACAAAGCAGGTGGGTAAAGTAACCCCAGATGAAACCCCCTGCAGGTCCTCCACTGGTCCTGATCAGGGGCAGGCAAGCCAGAGGCTGCCTCAGCACCCCTGGGCCACACCCTTGCGCCCTTTAGAAAGGGGGCTCCCCTTCCGCTTCTCTCTCGGTGTCTAGGAAGCAGCAGAGGTTGTCTCAGGAGCCGGGGTGGGTGATTCCGTCAGAGGAAGGCCACCCTTGCCCTGCATTAGGATTTCCCACATCGCTGCACATAATCCAAGAGTGCTTGTGTTACACTTACCGTTGCTCTTTAGCTACCGTCTTCTATAAACAACCTGTCGGGTTTATATCCTGTAGGAAAGATGCTCTTAACTTCCACAGGCTCTTTGAGAAGAGCCTCATCACCAACTGTTGTGTTTCAGAAATGAAACCCGGGTGGTTAAACACCTGTGGGAATTGCATAGGGACCTGGATCATCGCTCTTGATTACCTCAGGGATTTGTCTCTGGAGCATAAAAAACAATTTGTGTGTGTGTGTGTGTGTGTGTGTGTGTGTGTGTGTGTGTGTGTGATGTGATGCAAACCAGTCCACCATCTTAGCTATAAGGTGTTTTATCGCAACCTTTTTTGTTAACCAACACCGGCATGTCCCGAAAGCCGAAGCTTCTAACCTTTGGGCTCGGTCTGTCTGGAAGCATCCAAGCAGCTGGCAAGGAAAGGTTCCAGGCTCTTGTGTGTCTTAAACACCCTCAGAGATCTAGCACTTGTGTGCACGGGTCTTTTGATCTTGTTTACACACAGTTCCCTGCTCTGACCTGTTCTGATAAGGAGAGCTTTACCTGGCTGTCTGAAAGCGGTTTAGCCCTAGACGAGGGAAGGCTCCTGGACTGATGCAGTCGTTCCGAGTTTCCATGGAAATAGCAAATAACGGATTCTCGGGGTTAATGTATTCTGAAGCACAGCAAAAGATTTATGTGGCAGATGCTGTAACACCCAGGGAGGCAGAAAAACAGGAGTGTCATCTTCTTGGCCTAATCTCCACGCACACACATTTCCCAGACAGCAGAAAGTGCGTGCAGGGTGAGGAAAGTGACGTCTCCTACTATCAGTTGTGACTTTTCTAATCCTCAAATGGGAAAACCGCCTTAGCCACAAATGCGTTTGGAGCTGGGAGTCATTTTAAAAAAGCAACGATAAATGCAGTTTTTATTCTCCTTCAGATTGAAAGAGGCTTCTTCTGCCTGTCTTCCTTCACTCACCCATTCACAGAGGAAAAAGTGATTCCTGGTCTAATCCAAGTCAGGCTGCAGGCCCAGGCGGGGCTGGGGGCGTCACACTGGTCAAAAGCTGCACAATCGGCTTAGACTTCCTTCCATTCCTTGCCAGTCAGGCTCAAGGTAGGAATTAAGGCAGCTCCACCACCCTATTTCACTCTCCCCCAAAGGCCTCGAGGGACCCTTTGGGTATAGGATGTTGTCTTGCAAGTGGAAAGAGTGATGTCCCATCCCTACATGCGCGTGCACGCGCGCACACACACACACACACACACACACACACACACACACACACCATCTCCAACTTGAAACAGGCTGTAGTGGGACATCTCAGTGCTTCAAGAGCACCACCCCAAAGACTATGCCAGGAGTCACAGTCTCCAAGGGGCTTTAAATTTTGAATTATCAATGTATCTTATGCTGCTTCCTATAAAGAGAATCTTCATTCAGTTTGTAAAAGTCTAAGGAGATTCTCAGTCATCTAGGTCATGATTGTCCCAAAGGTGCTTTTTTGAAAGGCAACTGGTCTTTTTTTTCCCTTGAAGACATTTCACTTCTCATCCAAGAAGCTTCTTCAGTTTTGAACTCAAAAAGCTTCTTGGATAAGTGAAATGTCTTCAAGGAAAATCAAAATCCAGTTGCCTTTTGAAAAAGCACCTTTGGATCAGTTTGTAAAATATAAAATAATAAGAATATACTAAAAGCAGTAATACATCCAGTGTTCATGTAGAGGACATCTGAACGAGGAAAAGCAGCAAAACTCAGGTGTTAAGTTCCATCCATCCATCCATCCATCCATCCATCCATCCATCCATCCATCCATCCATCCATCCATCCATCTATCTATCTATCTATCTATCTATCTATCTATCTATCTATCTATCTATCTATCTATCTATGTCACCACCTGGCCTTGTTGCTTTTAACAAGCCGCCTAGAGTCGCCTTGAGGCGAGAAGGGCAGCAAACAGATTAAACAAACTAATATCCTGTCCATTCATTCCCCAATGGCTCTGGGAGGATTACTAGATAAATTCAGACAAATCTACCCACACCAATGCTGCTTCATATAAACAGCAGCATAAACAAGCTAATAAAAGTGTACTTCATTTAAGTTTGGAACCCTCTTCTGGATTGTGACAAAGGCAAATCCTTCCTCATTTGTCTTTGCTTTCCTGCTTCCACTTGTCAAGGCCCATATGTTATTCCATAGTTATGTAATTGCAGAAAAAGCAGAATTACTCTTGATCTTAGAAATCGATGAAGGGGTCTGAAAATGATGTCCTGTTCCAAATCTGGGGGCACATGATGTACAGGAGCCTAAGCTAACTTGGACCCAAACCATGTAATAGTCCAACCTGGCATGGACCCATGATGCCAAGTCTTCCCGCTCTAGCTTAGAGACATCATGGTGATGTGGCTGTCCAGCATTCCTAGTGGTTCCAGCAGGCTCATGGCTTTGGAGAGAATGAGGCCCTATCGACAGCAGTCATGCCATCTGAGTTCAGAACAACCCAAATGGGCCTGGAATCAGCACCAGTTGTTTTCCCACTTCCAGGCTTATACAGTCTAGAGCACAGGTCACCAACCTGTGGTCCGCGGACCAGTGGTGGTCCGTGAGAAAATTTTGGTGGTCCACGGCGCACCCGGGTGGAGGAGCTGCTCCGGGATGACTAATGGCCAGTCCTGTGACTAGAGCTCTGGAATTTGGGACCGGCCAGGCAGCTCATGGTGGGGTTGGAAATCTCCGCCGTAGAGGGAGCTACGTGAAAGTTGCAACTTTGCAGCGCAGCCCTCGCCGGCTGGAACGAGGCAATGGTGTGTGGGGGGGGCAGCGCAGGCGGGCCGAAGCAACGGGTGTCGGCAACCTGCAGCTCATTCTTCCTCCTGCTGTGGCTTCCTGTCGGCTGAATCCAGCAGTGGCTGGCCCACCCCTCACCTTCCCCTCCCAGTCACTCCTCGCCTGGCCTGAGAAGGGAAGGGCAGGGGATGGATATTTGCTCCAAATTCCAGAGCGGGAGCGAAGTGTCCAGCACCAACAAAGGCCGAAGGAGCGCCCGCGAGACCCAGAGAGCACCGGAGAATCAGAATGAGAGAGAGAGACAGAGAGAGAAAGAGAGAGAGATGAGAGAGAGAGATGTCAGAGAGAGAGAGAGAGAAAGAGATGAGAGAGGGGGGGAGAGAGATTAGAGAGAGAGAGAGAGAGAGAGGTAGAGGGGGGAGAGAGATGAGAGAGAGAAAGGGAGGAGAGAGAGAAAGAGGGGAGAGAGAGAGAAAGATGTCAGAGAGAGAAAGAACGAGAGAGGGGGAGAGATGAGAGAAAGGGGGGAGAGAAGGGGAGGGAGAGATGAGAGAGAGATACAGAGAGGGGGAGAGAGAAAGAGAGGGGGAGAGAAAGAGAGGGGGAGAGAGATGTCAGAGAGAGAGATGAGAGAGGGAGAGACGCAGAGAGGGGGGACAAAGAGGGGGAGAGAGATGAGGGAGAGAAAGAGAGAGAGAGACAGACAAAGGGGGGGGAGAGAGAAAGAGAGAGGGGGAGAGAATGCCTGAAAGACACCATCCCGTCACTGGGAGTCCAGGCGCTTCAGCAAGCGGCGCGCTGGATTCGTATTAGTGGTCTGCGGGATTTAAAATTATGAATGTAGTGGTCCCTGAGGTCCAAAAGGTTGGGGACCCCTGGTCTAGAGCAGGGGTCTCCAACCTTGGCAAGTTTAAGCCTGGAGGACTTTGCTGGGGAATTCTGGGAGTTGAAGTCTTCCAGGCTACCGCTTCGCTCGTGCGCATGCATGTCACTTGGGCAACCTCACACTAATGCTCTTCCTCCAGAAGAGGAGAGGGGAGCAGCTTTCTGTACACCTGCCCTTTCCCAACTCCCTTAAAAGCAGACTGGTGTGAAGTACAATGACTTCACCCTCACCTACGAGGACGGCAAAAGCAGCGTCAGTGTGAGGTTGCCCAAGTGACATGCCGCAAGGAAGAGAGCATCCCAGGAGCAGCCCTTCCTGTTGCAGAGGCCTGCTGCATGTTATTCCTCCCTGTGCCTGCGTTCTCGCATGCGGCACAAGGCGCCGCGTGAATGGTGGCCATTTGCAAGGGCTGCTGGCAGCTCCCTGCCGCTCCTCTCCTTTTTCTGCTGAGCACGCAGGATGCAATTACACAGAAGGCAGTCAGAGATTCAGGCCCAGCTACCCTGTAGCACAACCAGGGCTCCTTAATCAGCGTAGCAGCCCCAGGGTGAAAGTGTAGCCTGAGCTCTAATAGATCCTTTTTAATTTAATTGAACATGAATGGAACCATTTCCATCACCTTCTCTATCTTTTGCACCCCTCCTTTAGGGGAAGGAGCTCCCTTTTGTGACAGTTCCACATTGGTGAGATGAACAAACCCTGGATCATTCTGGGTTTCTTTACACCAGTGGCACGTAGACAAGCTGGTAGCAGAGATGCGTTTCTGGCAAGAGGACAGCCCTTTCCCTGCACAGCACGAGATCTGGGTTCAGGTCCAGCCATGGAGTAAATTGACACCTCTCCCCACTTTACTTGGCACTGCCAGCAGGGCCTCTCCTTGGTTGCCAGTCGCAGCTGCCTCCTGCCATGAGATGAGTGGGAACCCTCTAATTGAAAGCAGCAGGGGCTCCCAAAGGGAGGGGTTCTCTCCCCGGGCAGCCACTCCTGAAGACACCCAGCTTATCCCACTTCCCTCCCTCCTTCAAGAAGACTGCCCCAAAGGTCCAGACACACATCCATAGGCTACCCCAGGGGGCAGGTGAAATAGAAGCCATGTTCTGCCATTTGTAGCTTTGGTGATGAAGAGGGATTTCTCTTTCAGTATGAATCAGATGAGCAAGCAAGCACGCCCTTCCTGACCAACAACCAAATGCCAGCAGGTAAAACCCAACAGAGGAAAATATTTGTATTTTCTACGTTCCATATTAAGGTAACACCATCCGTTAAAACCTCTCCGCCCATTGGTTGAGAATTGGTGGCCTGTTTTCTGTGAATGCTGCAGACTCACACCAATGTAAATCAACAGCATCCTGATAACACAGGGCAACAGAATGGGGAATTACGGTAAAACTCCACTGGCCCTCTGCGTCCCTTCCGTCTAGGATTTTACTTTTTAAAACTATGTTAATACTACACTAAAATTTTCCTCCAGTTTCTCATCCACCATCATCCAAAGTTATATTTTTGTTGATTTGTTGGCCAGTGTGAGTGGGTGGAGTTCCTTTTTTGATATAAAATACGGATAAAAGAAACATTAGACAGTGGTCTAATGCTGAATGTCTCTTACTAAAACCAGTGTGTTCCTCCACTGTAATATTATTTTGCAACAGCTAGTTGTCTACCTACAACTTCCTTTAGGACCTTCTCTGAACAACAAAACAGTGGTAGACTTGCTCTGGTCTTTTAGAATCTGAGCTGTATAATCTGAATAGAACAGAATATTTGTAGCTCAGGGCTCGTGAACTGTGGGTTTCTTGGTACTCTGAGCTTGGTTGTTTTTTTCAGATATTTCTTTAACTAGATAACATGAACAGTGTTGATGTTGATGCTGCTGCTATCTAGTTTGGTAATGAAATGTCTGCAACAAAACAACCAAGCTCAGAGAGCACCAAGGACCCCACGATATACCGGCCTCCAGTAATTCAGCTAAGGTCTGAACTGAACTCCAACACGGAGTTTTTTGGAGAAGAATGGGGGGAGATTGAATTTCACTTAATTGAGCTCGGAAATAGTTGCCCCTGACCTCTGGGGGAATTGATTCAGGATACAGGGAATGGGCTTTTTGAAAGGGGCAGAGGATCGCTGAGTTGTAATAACTGGATCAAGTTTCTACTGACTGACCTCCTGCAGAAAGAGATGAAAAGGTGGTTAATTTTCCTCTAAAACACAGAGTTGCTGGGAACTGTTACTTTCATCTGACTTGAGATTCTGATTAGTTTTGTCCTAGGCTTTACATATTCATGATCAAACTGAGCATTTCATTTGCCTTTGGGGTTCTTGAGCAAAGCTTTTGCCAGGACAGCCTGCATACACAATGTCAACTTTTGGAGGTTGCTGTGAGGGCCCATCGCAAATGGACTGATGGGCTTGCAAGCTTTGGTCGGAATTTAAAAAGGAGAAAATTCCCCCCACTCTCTTAGGCAACTTTATTCCATCTTTTTTCCAGAGAGTCGGCTGGGGCAAAACTCTTCTGGTGATGGATTCAATAACGTATTGTACTGGTTTCCTTACCAACGGAGCCATTTAGGATAGGAGATCAGACTTAATAGTTGTTGGAACAATTCCCAGCCTCCCAGAGGTGCCTTCTTTGGAACATCAGCCAAAAACGTTCCACATAGATTTCCTGGTGGTCTTGTAGCAGCCAGATGTTGATGAGCCCAAGAGTGGGAGGGGGGGGAGAGGGTGATTAAAGGAGTCTGCTCAACCCAAACTCCGAAGGCTCACAGTGATTTATTAAGGCAGACTTAGTGGCACCAAAAACTCATGTTGCAGTTGTCAAAGAAGTCTATTCAGTCTCAATCCGCCTGTAGGCAGATGCTGCTGCCATCTTTTCTGCATCCTGGATGGACGAAAAGTGATCCCCTACTAGGGTATTTTCAAAAGGCTCCTGAAAAATTGACAATTTTAATATCAAAAACCCCCAAATCCTCCAAATATCTGGGAATTCTATTTCAAGCCTTGCCATCCTGGTCCAAACCAATGAGATCGCTATCCCTGCAAACTCAACACAACAAGCACCCATTTGCCCCCTGCAGCAGGCCATGGCGATGATTACGTTTCTCAGACCTGAAGGTGCCAAGTTACGTGGGCACACAGGAACATGCACTTCTTGGAACATGGCCCCTTTAGTAGCAGTTCAGTGAAAACCTCTAAGGGCCCATCTGGTGGGTCCAGTATTTCCTGATTAAGAGAGAGAGAGAGAGAGAGAGAGAGGAATGGAATGGAATGGAATGGAATAGAATGGAATGGAATGGAATGGAGTTAGAGGCCCTCATTCAGCTCTGCCATCTGAGAAGTTGTCTCAAAGTAAAGTTCTCTGAAACTTCTCAACTTCGCAGGATACTCCCTCAAGTCTAATGAAAATAAAGTTACGTTTAAGACACTACAGATTTTCTACTCATAATCTGATCTCAAATGCTTATGACAAATGGCATAAGTGGAAATAAAACAGCAGCTTTTCAACCTGGATTTACAAAAGGAGCTAAGCTTGAGCCAAAGATCTACGACTTTGTAAACCTGCTAGGAAGGCCATTTTCAGTGGCCAAATTCCACCCGGGAGGCTCCCTCCATGCCTGACCATCCGCTGCTCTTCTGCAAGGAAGATTCAAAGGCATCTGAGCCTTTTGGGGCCCTTGAAGGAAACAGAAGCTGCCCTTTTGTTTAAATGGGTGCAAAGACTGAATCTCTTTTAACACCCAGACGCAGCCCAAGAGAGCTGACCATATTCTTCTCTTCCTGGACTGCACGTCAAGAGATACTCTCGGAAATAGCCATAGCTATTTATTGCGGGAGACTTCCATATTCCCTGTTTAGAATCTCAGGGCCCTCCCTTCAGGGCAGAATTTTAACACTCTCATTTTGTGATTTTACAATACTACATTTGTATTCATTTATTCTGATCTTCCTAGGGCTATTTTAGTCATAAAATGAATAAAACTTGTATTTTGTTGGTCTTGTTTTTAGTGACTAACTACTTGATCTGGAAACAAAGCTACTAAATTGCTATTAGGTCAACTACCTGATCTGAGCAGCACAAAACACCTGAGACCTGCTATACAGCAGCAAAAATCGGGGAATTTGTATTTATTTTTTTGGCAGCCATCCACTGGTTGTCCAAACTTTAGCAGTTCAAGATTTGGCATCCTGATCCCATTAGGCCCACGAAATCACAGGGCTAGGCAGGTTCTAGAGGAGCTGCTACTGAACAGGGCAAATTCTAACTACAGAAAATGGGAAGCGGCTTGGACTTTTATAAATACGAAGGTTTTAGCATCTTGATTAACAAGCAGAGGAATGGATTACATTCCGGCACTGTGCATGCGGTTGCCATCTTGTTTTCGGCTTTTTTTAAAATTTATTTATTTATTTATTTATTTGGATTTTTTTTTGGCACTGCGGGAGGAAGCGAACCGGCAGCGAGGTAAGTTAGAACCCACCCCTGCCCCAGAGATCCCTTCCAACTTTATTGTCCTGTGGCTTGGTAGGGCTCTGCTGATGTTGCACACAAGCATCTCGTACCTAATAAAGGAGGCACCTTAGGCATTACAGTAGCTGTGTATTGTGGGCTGTCACTGGATTGTCTAGGAAGGAACGCTGACAGATATATCAA
Organism: Thermophis baileyi; assembly: GCA_003457575.1. NCBI lineage: Eukaryota > Metazoa > Chordata > Lepidosauria > Squamata > Dipsadidae > Thermophis > Thermophis baileyi. Next base: position 714,638 of record QLTV01004096.1, read on the forward strand.
AATGAATGGGTAGATTATGATTCATGCCTGCTGCAGAGGTACAAACAGACCTGATCTCTGAGGGGCAAATGCTCCTGGGTGATCCCCGCCCACTGTTTTCCCTGATCGATCGATTCCTTTCTATCCAATGCCTGCCGGGATCCATCTCTGTGGAGCCCCCACCCTTAGCTAAGCAAACATTTTCCCTCTCGGCCTTTCAGGGTGGGTGGGTGGGGGTGGGGAGCTGATTTTAAAAGCCATGAAGAAAATAAGCAGGCAGGGAGGACTTTCCTCTCCGGCTGCATCTGTTAAACTGCTGCCAATTTCCGCTCTCTCCTCCTCTGCTTTTTAGGCCCTTGGTTGGCTAGTTCTTCTTCGGTTCCCATTAGGCCTGCTGTGCCTGCCTTCCAGTTCATAAGATTACTTCTATTCAGAGACAATACTATTGTCAGATTAACTGTGTTCCGTTAAAATGTTAAATTTTTATTAAACAAATCAAGATGAAATTTGATGAAAAGAAGGACTAGGGGAGACATGATAGCAGTGTTCCAATATCTCAGGGGCTGCCACAAAGAAGAGGGGGTCAAACTATTGTCCAAAGCACCTGAGGGCAGGACAAGAAGCAATGGGTGGCAACTAATCAAGGAGAGAAGCAACTTAGAATTAATTAAGCAGGAATTTCCTGACAGAACAATTAACCAGTGGAACGACTTGGCTCCAGAAGTTGTGAATGCTCCAACACTAGAAGTTTTTAAGAAGAGATTAGATAACCATTTGTCTGAAATGGGATAGGGTTTCCTGCCTAAGCAGGGGGTTGGACTAGAAGACCTCCAAGGTCCCTTCCAACTCTGTTATTCTATATTCTAAGATATAAAAAACAAAGAAAAGGGGCTGAGGAAAAAATAAAATACAAATGAATATGTAAAGGATTGGGTTACCAATGTCACAGAGATTATAATGTTCAGTACAGGCAGTCCTCAACTTAGAACCATTAATTTAGTGACCGTTCAAAGTTACAACCGCATTGAAAAAAATGGTCACATGATCAAAATTCAGGCGCTTGGCAACTGGCATGTATTTATGACAGTTGCAGTCTCCTGGGGTCATGTGATCACCTTTCGTAACCTTCCCAGCCGGCTTCTGACAAGCAAAGTCAATGAAGGAAGCCAGATTCACTTAATGACACACGATTCACTTAACTACTGTGGCAAAAAGTTGTAAAATGAAGCAAAACTCATTTAACAATTGCCTCGCAGAGCAACAGAAATTTTGGGTTCACTTGTGGGTGTAAGTCACTGTATATCTCATTAGTTGACTGTGAATAACTACCGGTAAATATATTATATTGTTTAAAAACCTGGAGATCATTCTATGCAAAACATAAATATTAGGAACTATGTTCAAATGTTCAGTTCCTATGCAACTCTGTAAATCAGGGGTGTCAAACTCAAGGCCCGGGGGCCTGATCCGACCCGCAGGGTGCTTACATCTGGCCCACAGGGCGCCCTGGAAACAGCGAAGGACCGGCCCGCGGTGCCTCTGCCAGCAAAAACGGAGCTTGGAGGGCTGCACACGGCCCTCATGAGCTCTGTTTTCGCTGGCAGAGCGTTCAGGCCACCACAGACGCCCCCGACACGAGTGACATCAAGCTGGTCACGGCCACCCTAGCCATGTCCCCCACCCCTCCCAAGGTCAAACACAACCCTGATGCAGCCCGCAATGAAATTGAGTTTGACACCCCTGCTGTAAATGTATAAATCACAGAATCTAATTATGAATGACAGGACATTATATCTACATTACTAAAAGCCTGCGCTAGTTTTCAAATCATATAAAAGTGAAACATAGATTATATGTACAGGGAAACCTAAATTTTGGAATCCATGTATTCACCTGTAATCTAGGAATGGTTTCCAACTTGAACTGAATTCTATATTAGACTTATTTCTAGCCTTTCCCCCATAGATAGGTAGGCTCAAACATCCTTTCCAATACAAGGCAGAGGTGGGATTCACATAATTTGCCTACCGGTTTGCCCAGCACTGAAAATGTGAGCGAGCGAGCACGCACGCTCGCTTCGGTCGCATGCGTGCCTTCCACGCATGCGCTTTGCTCGCTCACGCAGCTTGCACACATGTGCGCAGCTGGAAAACATGGCTAAATAGGACGGCATAGCACCGGGATGGGTGGGCGGGGGCAGCACCCGCAGGTCACGACTACCGGTTCGCCCAAACCGGTCCGAACCAGCTGAATACCACCTCTGCAGATAAGGTCCTTGATGCAGAACCAGTGGTGAAGGCGTCAGGCCAGAGACTGGGAGTCTGTGAGTTCTAGTCCCCCCTGGGGCAGGAAGCCAGCCAGAATTGGCCATGATTGGAAGAAAGAAAAAGAATTGTTGCTGCAGTTAGCAATTCAAAGCTAATTCAGTGTACTTTGAGGGAATATAGGTAGTCCTCAACTTACAACAGATCGTTTAGTGACCATTCAAAGTTACAACAGCGCTGAAAAACGTGACCTATGAACATTTTTCACATTTATGACCACTGCAGCATCCCCATGGTCATGTGATTTACATTCGGAGGTTTGACAACTGGTTCATATTTATGACGGTTGCAGTGTCCTGGGGTCATGAGATCAAAGTCAATGGGAAAACCAGATTCACTTAACAATGGTGATACTAATTTAACAACTGCAGTGATTCACTTAAAAAATGGGTCAAGGTTCTGACCGATGCCCTAATTACTACTAGAGTAGTATACCAACCAGAAAACATTCCTATTTTTTTTTTAAACTACCACATTCAGGATAAATTTATGTTATTTTTCATTGAAATTGTCATTGATACACAACTGTTACTGCATTTAAATTCTGCGTTCACTTAATCACACAAACTTTGATTCAGTTTCTGAGTCAAAACTTCACCGGTAGTTTATAAATAACGCCCAGCAGATGTTTCAAGTTACGTGTTCTAAGATTTCTCAAATCTGTTTCTCTTTGTTGCTGCAGTTGTTTTTAATACAAGGCAGCTTATCTGAAAATACTGAAGCCAGATGGTGAGCGAGACCACTGTGAAGTAAGAGCCTCAAAAGATCTTACATTTGTCTGATGAATAACCAAATCCTGCAATCTACACAATTGTTATTTCTCCACTGAGTGGAGTTTTTATTCTCTCCTCTTTGTAAAAATTAAAAAAAAAAAATAATAGCAAAGTAAAAGGAGATAAATCTAGACTTATTTTTTTGCTCTATTTATTCCAGACATTACTTTGTATTGAATTATATCTTATGAATGGTCTAGTTCTGTTGATATCAGCTGGGGATATTTATGCAGAGGCTCTGGAAGTCCCATTCATTCCATAGAGATCGCCAAGTCCCAAGGAGCCACAGTCCATTCGGTCATCCATGTTAAGCAACTAGTATGGTGATACTGTTTAAATTTTGGAGCCGCCAGCCAAAATTATAAAATCTTGAATTTAATCCTTGGTCTTTTACTGGGCCATATGTAGCTCATTACCTATTTATCCAGAAATATCTTGTTTTCAATTTGTTCGAGAATCATTTGGAAAAGAAACTTGCCTCGGTAAAATACCGTATTCATTTTAACAACTGAAGAATTAAAATATTTTAATAAAAATATTTAAAATATTTTTAAAGTAAATTCCTAAGACTATTTTTGCAACGTTAAACCCCGTTATTAGATTCAGGTATTGCTTTTCTTCCTCTCTTAAATTCTATGTAAACACATGGGTTATACAGTCGTGTGAAAAAATAAGTACACCTCATGTATTTTTTATCTTTTTTTAGCATATATGGATATATCAATATTTTAAGTATGAAAAATGGATTTGCAATTATTTGTTCAGCAGCAAATTAATAGATACTGCGTTTCCTTGTGGGGAAAAGGAAGTCCCCCGTCGCTCCAAGGCCTATCACTGACCCCTTTGGCAGAAACTCCCTCCAGCAGGCATTTCTCATGACTGCCTCTCCGTCTTCTGAACGGAGGGATTTCTTTCCACTCCTCCATGCAGGATTTTTTTCAGCTGCTGGTGGTGGAGGGTTTCCTGCACGCAGAGGAGCCAAGCTCAAATCCCCCTCAGCATCTCGGTGGGATTCAGATCCAGGCTTTGACTTGGCCACTTCTCTCTCTTTCCAGTCGTTCCGTGGGGTTTAGGGTCACGGTCATGTTGCACGGTCCACTCTCAGTTGAGCCTCAATCTTCTGAGAGATGCTCTCGCGTGACCCTCAAGTGCCCAGAGTTCATGATGGGGAGCCGCTCAGGCCCTGATGCAGCCCC